>PVJL010002114.1:169910-214688 GCA_004026885.1 Lyroderma lyra | reverse complement strand
GGCTGATAAATTTTGCCTCCACTGTAATATTTTTTGTTACATTAGACACATCTGGATATAACTGGTTCTGTGCAGTCACATGGAATCTCCCCTCCATCATTCTTGACCTTGCACACACAGATGCTTGCATTTTTCATCCTGTGCACATTGAAATAGAAGAACGTTTAGACATTTGGTTCAAACAGCGTGCTGTTATTGAATTCTTAACAGTGGAAAAACTTCCTCCAATTTTTTTGAAAGTTTTAAAATAGCAAGGGAGGACTTGTTCAAGAAGACCATTACAGGTGATGAAACTTGGGTCCGTCATTATCACCCCGAGAACAAAAGGCCGTCCATGGAACCCTGCCATGAAAAGAAACAATCATACAGAAAGAATGAATTCTTAGAAATTAAAAGTATGATTGCTTAATAAAAATTTAATATATGTTTTAGAATGTAAATTTAAAGGTGTACCCAGAAAATAGCCTTAAAGATAAAAAAAAATGTTATAAATAGGACAGGAAATATAAGAGACTCAGAGGATCAATCCAAATTTCATTATATAAGAGTTCAAAGAAAAAAAGAGAGACAAAAACATTAAGAAATAATAGAAAAATTCCTCAGAATAAAGAGATATAAATATTTTTATTAAAGCGGTCCAGTAAATACAATGCATGAAAATAGATTGATATTATGTGTGAAAATTTCATGAAAATAATGAGTCTGGTACCATAATATGAATCATTATCAGAAAGGAAATTGTTTTTGAACATGTTTTTAACTCCTTAAAAATTCTGAGGAAACAGAATGAAATAAATAGCTAAATTAACAATAAAGTAAGAAAATAAAATAAGTTAGTTTTCTTAAAAGCAAAGAATCAGAACATTTACATTTCTCCCTCTGTTTCTTAGGAAGTCATTTAATGATGTGTGCAGCACAACAAAGGCTACAAACAAACCAGCAAACAAAAAGAAGATTTGGAAATCAGGAAAGAAGGATGCCCACCCAGACAGTCTGGGAAAGAAGCTTCAGGATGATAGCTGCGTGATTGCTCCCCAGTCAGCACACGGCTCTCCCCCTTAAACCACTCGTTTTGTGGAGGTTAATACAGTGGTTTGATTGGCCAGACTTGTACAATAACTCCACCTCCCTCCTGAGTCACGTTTTGGGCTGAACTCAAAATTTCCAAATTCTGAGTGGGGAAAGTGTAACATCAGAGTCCGCGTTTGTGAGAGAAGGCAACATCGAAATATCATCAGTAAATGAGCCATGGCATGGGTGCAGGAGAAGGCTCCAGCCCGCCCCTACCTCTTAGGAGAGCACTTTCCCTTTGAATAAAGTCTCTCTTAGTTTCACCTTATTTTCCTTTTAGTAAACTGCTTCTTGGTTTCACCTCTACACTCTGATGTGTGTCTCGTTCCATCCTTTGCTGAGATACTGAGAACCTGGGCACTGCGCTGAGAAGGGCCATTCTCTGGCAACACTTCCAGACCCTCCTCCCTTCGTTCCACCCCCACAGCGAGGAGAAACCCTCCCTCCCTCAACCAGGGAGACAGGCAGACCCCAAAGACAGCCTCAGCACTTCCTAATGACTTTGAACCTGAAATGAATGTCCATAAGACACAAAAGCTGAGATTTGAATTGTGTCTGTTAAGTCTGTGGTCAGTGGTGCGATTTGTAAATAATGAGGACAGTTTAGTCTTTTTGAGTAGATTTGCTACAAAGCTTGGATTGATTTATTTGCTTAACTCGATGTTCCAGTCCTCTTATAGACTGTAGAATCTATTGAATTTCCTTGACAATTCCATTTCCTACCACATAGTAGGTTTCTATTCCTCACAGTAGCTAAAAAACCTGCTATATACCGATGTTATTGCTTAATCATTGTTACTTTTATTGCCAGAATTGAAATGCTGCAATTTGCTAAATGAATCCTTTATTTTATACATTTTAGAGGGGTGGGAGGGGACTGAAATTATTTAGGAAAAGACTTCTTTGGCTTTCTATATTTTTGATTGAGCAAACAAGGGTAGTATATATGGATTTATCTTTGATTTGATTTTAGTAATTCAGTATTAAAAGTCATATTATTTAAAAAAATGATATAGGATAATACAAATAAAATTATCATCATAAGACAATATTAAATAAAGCATTAAAATTGCATTACAGTATTGAATGTCAGAACATTTGAAATAGTTTTGTGTGAATTTGTAAGTATTTGCTCACTTAATTTTTATTAATAAATTAGTTTTATCCCGGTTAATGAAAAACCATCATTGCCAAATAATCCACAGTTTTTTATAGAGCCCAGGCCATTGGGGCTACCATATGGACATTTGTTTTATTAATTCACTCCCTTAAGAAGAAAAGAAAGGGGGGAAAGATGATAACAACACTGGGTATGTATCCCAAAGCGCTAACGTTTTGTGAAAGCATTTTTCTTTCATTAAAGTACCGTGTTAACAGAATGAAGTGAAGAAAGCCAAAATCCAGTGGATAAAATACACCTTTGAAATTCATCTGAGTAGAAGTGCAACAAAGGAAAGTTTAGTCACAAGCATCTTGGTTTAAAGTGTGCTGACAGGACATTCTTTAAATTCATTAATAATGTTACCTTATGAAAACTTTGAAATACCAATAGATATTGAAAACCCAACTCATAATACGGGTCTAAGGATTGTGGTGAAAGCCCATCTTTAGAAGCAGTGCGAGGAAGGAGCCAGGGATCCACCACTGACCCAGGGCCCCTTCCTGACCTTGGAAATCCTACTTAACCTCTTGTGCTTCAGTTTGCATGTCTATGAGCGGGGATAATATAGCACTACTCATCTGATTACTGTAAGATAAAATGTGAATACTTGTAAAACTAAACATGTCATAACTGTTTATCAAGTTTTAACTGTATTATTGATAATATATCGTGCCAAATGTAACTGTCTATATAGATTTTTGTATGATTTGTATATATTTAAAAATCTATGTGTCATATTCTTGGTTTGTATTCTTTCTCGTTCAGTTTATTTTTTAAACTTCTGGTTTATTATATTCTCCAACAAAGTATGAACAAAGATTTTTATTTTAACAGCATTGTCATGATTGCATGGAGAGTTAAAAAAATGACAAATTCTGGGAGAGAGAAAGACAAAACCTTTTCTTTATCAAGCATTCTTCACAGTTATCTGAAATGTAGGCAGGTATTAAAATAATTTTATGGAGTATATTACATAAAAATGTTGAAAAAGAATGCTTTAACTATTCATAAACAGAGTGTGATAATTATGCAAAAAAATCCCTAATAAAGGAAGAAATGGAAGCAATTATATATTTGCCTAAGTTAAAAATGTTCACATGGTCTTAACAAATCACATTTCTTCCCAGAAAGACTGAGTAGGAAAAGTATGGACATAAATGACAAATTTTAGTCATTGTTGAAAAGTTAATGTTCTGCTTCTTGTCTCTTTCTCCCTCTTCAAGTGAAAGCCTTTGGGCAAACATAAATGTGTCTGTACCTAAGAATCTATTTATTTTCAGTTACAATTTCTGGTCTGTAATTTTCTCTGGGAATGTAACCAAACAGAAATTTCTTTTATTGGCTCACATTATTTGAAGAAATCATTTAGTATAGCAAAATTAATAGTTTTTGCTTTTATTAATCATAGACTTTTCCCATACTGGAACACAGGATGCAAGTGCGGGAAATGGGAGTTCTATTCATCAATCAAGAGTGATATGGAATAAAGGGAGAGTTCAGAGGGTAGGAAATTGCTGACTGAATCTGATCTGTTGACTTAAGTGACCAAGGTTTCTCACACACACACACACACACACACACACACACACACACACCAATAATGAGCTTCGACTTGTTAACAGGTTATCCACATTGTATATATTCACTAGCATAGACGATTGCTTCATCCCTTGCATAAGGTTTTGTTGTGGCTATGGACACTTCAAGCTTCTATGAACTCTCCTACTAGTTCGTAACCTTACAAGGGTGTTTTTCTACCAGCAGAATATTGGCCATAAATGTCTATTAGTCAAAATAACTGCGGCAGGTTTATAAGGCCTGTGAGTGTATATTTCCCCACTGCTTCTCCTTAAATTACTAAGAATGCAAAAATAACCAATAGTTTGACCTCTTAAATCACAAATTGGATAGGCTTACCATTAAAATATATTGTAAATGTGTTTCCCATTATTTAGCTCATTTAGAATGTTCAGCGGCAAGCATTCAAATGTATTGCGTTGGTTTTTCTCTTTTACTTCACAGAAGGCATTAGGTGATTTCTTTCAAGCCATAAGTGGACATTTAGAAGACTAGAATAGTAACTGGAACATTGTTAATAGGTTGTTGTTAACCATCTGCATGGGAGATAAAGACTATAAAAGGTGTGATAGGTCCAGAAATTTTTGGGTTTTGTATTAATCATTTTGATAGTTCTTGCTGTGAAAAGTCAACATAAGTTGTTCAATTTGGAAAATTATATGACTATATCATGCTCATAGAGTGAAAAAGAGAAACTAGAGTTAAGGTTTATGATGTAAAAATTATTGACCTGCAGGTTGAAGAAGTGACCAATAATAAATGTAGAAAAAAAGCATTTTGAATTTAACAAACTTCAAGTTTATCTGTTACATATTCATAATAGAATATTGCATGCTGATTAGTGTACGTGGGTATATCCATTAGATTTTTTCTTCCCTAAAGCAAGTTGATGCCTTTTGTCTTCAATTTCACTTACCTGAAAAATACTTTTAAACCTAAGGAAGTGTGCCCATTTCAAAAAGTAATCTTTCCTGTCAATTTCTACGTATGCTTTGGAAATTCTCTGGTGTAGTTGAAAATACTAATATGCTATAAAAAGTGTGGAATAAAGTATCTAATGTCTGAGTTGCACAATCTGGTCACCAAGTAGTGATGTCATGTCAGAGATGTCTTAGGTCTCTTGCATAGATCACGAAGTTAAAGTGACTCATCACAATTAATTACTATTAATTGGAGTTCAAAGTTGTATTGACAAGCTGAAAAGATGACCAGGTGGACTAGCGCTGATTCAAATATCCTTGTCACACACATTTCAGGTCTGGTATACACTCCAGCCTTTCATTCAGAATAAGGTAGTGTGATTTTAAAGAGGAGAGATTTTAAAGGGGGGGCGTCTGTTCAATCTCAGCATATAGGAATGCTGTAATCTATAATTCACTTATCCTATGATGTAGTTTTAAATAACTAACACATGAGGGTGGTGTATTTATTACAATTTTCAAAACAAACATTCCTTTATGTAAAAGACAATAGACTTTTATTTTCATACTGCTATTTCTGGATTATTCATGGATGTCTTAAAGTTTAAACTCACCTCTTTCCCTGGGTTCTTAAATAACCCTATGACACTTCCCTCAGAGTTGGTTCCTCTGTGCAAGATCTTTCCAACACACCCTGTCATTTCAACATTTAGAACAGGGAGGAAATCTAATTACTGTACGAGTAGGTTACACTTGAGAGAAAAGCACTACATAGATATAAAACATTATTATTAGGAGATTAAGCCCTGAATTTAAAGTAAGGAGGCCTTTACCCCTTTCTTTTCATCTTGGGAAATGTGGAGTGGCTTATAATAAACCAAAGGAAATGAGAGCTGATGAGAGAGATGGGCGTGCAGGTGGTTGATAATGGTCAAGATTGCCTGCAGTTTGTCCATGAGCCCTGTGTAGTGCTGAAAACCTGTATTTTATTTCAGAAAGCATGACATAAAGGTAAAAACACTTTCCACTAAAATCATATTCAAAAGTGTTCCAATGAAACAAGATTTTGCAAGCTATCCAAATGATGTTCTTGTGGGTAGATAATTGAAGCATGCAGTTTCTCAATTAATAGGCAAAAGTTTTCTGTTTCAATTGGTTGTTTATCATTTGTACAGAGTTCATCTTTTTATAGGATAATAATAATGGATAAAGACTTCAACAATAAAATCATAGCTACTGTTACTGCTTAAATAACCTAGTCCTATCAGCCAAATGGAAGGCCTAACACAAAATAGTGGATTTAGCAGCTTTTAACTGTGCAGTCCCCATTTGTGTTATGACAAAAACAAAATCACTAATATGAATGAGAGCCAGGCAGCATAGCAATTAACATATGGTATTCTTACAGCAATAGGAAGCTTTGGTTCTCTGTTTTAAAATGGATGTTTTGTTGCTCTTATTCTGAAAAAACACTGATATTATTGTTTGTTTTCAAAGTAATTTTGATCTAAAATTTATATAACTCCAGCTTCTCTGTCTGTCTCTTTCATTTTGAAGATCTATTGTGGTTGTATAAGAAACACTTTTTGAGTTACTTAGTACATTTAACATGTATATTATTATATCTGCTTCCACCCCAACACACAAACACATTTCCCTTCAATTAAGTGGATTTTAGTTAATGGGGTAAACAAATAGTCTACTTGAGTTCTAAAGGGTTTCCCCATTCTTAATGTACACCTTGATTTAGGACAAAATGAAAATGAGTTGAAAAATTATGTATATAGCCTTCTCTTTTATATTAGTAATTGTACAGAAATTCTTGATGAATTACTACCTGTTTAGCTGTTTTGTGGTGCTAATGCACTCTTTAACTAGATTAGAAGGTAACAACTAGTTTAATGTTTGCATGGAAATTTTAGTTTATTTCTTTCACATTTTTGTCTCCAGGTCTTAAATGTAAAACACTATGTTCCTCACACTTCAAAGTCAATACATTAACTAGAAATTATCCTAACTATAAGGATCTTTAATCCTAAGGTTATTACTATAATTCCATTCCTGGTACTTAAAATCCCATATGAAGATATAAGGCATACTGATTAGGAATTAGGACTTTGAACTGGTGATTTCACAATGTGGAAGCAAAAGAACTATGAGAGTTTGCTTTCCCTCTTTAAGATTCAGTTTTTTTCCTCTCTAAAATGAAAATTATAATACCTGTATCACAATATTATGATAAAAATTAACTGAGATAATTCATTAAGCACTTAAGAGGAGAATTAGCTCCATCTTGAGAAAAACTGTGTGGAAAAGCGAGGCACAGGTTTGTGAGTAGAAAAAGGAAAAGCTTATTAAAGTATATTCACGAGAAAGTACATCCAGGAACTTCAGGCCAGTTGCTGCACCTGCTCAGGCAGCTCTAGTGAATAAATCATGTAATTGCAGAGCCAAGTTAACTCTTTTGTACCACTGATTAACTCCCCTGTGTAGGGGACACCAGAGTGGAGTAAACATAAAGGCTCACTTTTTTCTTACCACTTGGGTGAGCTGGCTCATTGCTGAGTTTGTTCTCCTTGTTCTGTCCAAGAGAGGATCGAACTACTGGTGGAGTGACCATCACCGAAGTGACCATCAACACCTGAACATAGTAAATGCATAATGAATGGACATTTTGTTGCTGATATGGTACTTGTTTATCTCACATGCTTCAGGGTCATTCCTGTTGAAAAAAGGGATGGAAGACATGCACTTGACAATTTCTGTAGGCACCTCACATGTCCATAAGGAGGAATGAGTTAAAATTTCAAAAGTAATTGCTTTTGTTGGGTACACACACACACACACACACACAGCCAAAATAAGTGCTAAATCAGGAAATGCATATTCTGTTTCAGTTGGAGTACACAACCCCAGTGTACAAGTCAGTTAACCTATCTGAGCCGAAGCTTTTTCTTTAATATGTAAATCAAAATTATGGATTAGCATATCTTTAAGGTCCATCTGAGTCCAAAATTATAAAAATTTAGCAGTAGCACAGCTAAAACTACCAGATCCTATTAATGGACAGCCAGTTCATCTTCAACCTAAAAGGACTTGGAAGCATTACTATTCCTCCTACGAGGGAAGAAACTAGGTTTAATGCAGATGGAACCAGCCCTCTCAATGGTACGGCATACTGGTGAATGTTAGCGAAACCTGAGTTCTCAACTACGTGATGCATTGGAGACAATTTTACCTGCTGGATGACACTTAACAACTCAGAATTTAGTAACATGCCAGTGTTTACATATTTTGCTGAACTTTTATCTGCAAAACAATCTGGAAATCTCATGAAAGAGGATTTTTTTCTTTGTTGGTTTTTCAAGTGCATAAAACTGCAATAAACCAAAGTCATCGGAAAACAGCCTTTGGCTGGATACTTCCCTGCTTCCTAATTTTAGTCAGCTCAAAAGCTGGTGTTACACAATTGTGGAAATAGTGACTCTGGTGTTAGGCTAATCAGGAACTGTAAAAAGACTAGAATGAATAAAGTTAGTCATGAAGTGTTTTTCAACTTTCATGTACATTTGGGTTTTAGCTCATCTTAGTGATCAGAGCTCCAGTATGTTTAGATTTTGTGCAATCTGATTTTATCAACCATATTAGAACTAAAATGATCTGTCCCTAAAATGTATCTGTGCTTGCCTTTATTTATGTCTTTTCTCCAAAATGTGAAAAATATAGAGTAAATTTCATATAGTTACATGTATCAAAATTCAAATTGATATCGCTTAACATTTTAAACTGCTTAAATGATACCCATTATACTATTGGTATAATCAGTACTTCTAGGGAACCAAAAAACAATGTTTTCTCCTAGGAATATTGTAAAATACAGTGAAGTCACATTACTATAAGTTTCTCTCTTCCTTAAAAGAAAGAAAATCAAGGAAATAATAACAGGTGCTGGGCTAGGTAAGTCTCTTGTGATTATAAGAATAACAATGAAGGATTTAAATGGGAAAACTCTAAGTGCTGGAAGTGTTGGAAGACCAGATTGAAAATTAGAATTAGAATCACATGGGAAAGAAGGAGGTACACTCTTTACCATAAATAATTTAGGTACTTAATTTGATATCAAACATGAACTTGAACATGTGTCATATAATCTGGCTAAATACACCTGGGCTTTATTAAGATGGTGTGAGCCAAAGACCACAGTGTTTTAGACAAGCTTGAGCAGACCCTCTGCTAAAGTGAAAAACAAACATACTATATGTCTTGTTATTGGAAATTAAAACCCCAAAACCCCAACACACCAATTTCAAGTAACTAATTAATGGACTAAACTTTGAAACATACACACTATATTTGGAAATCAGTATAATGCAATGTTTAACAGCAAACTTTTTTTTTTTTATATATATGTGGGTAGCTCCCTGGCTGGGAATCGAACCCAGGCCACAGCGTTGACAGCGCCGAAGCCTAGTCACTACACCACCGGGGAACTCCCAGCAAACATTTTAAAGTGAAACAGTCTAAAGTTCAAATCTCAGTATTTCTACTCACTAGCTGTGTATTAAGCAGTTTATTTAAGTTCTTGTCACTTCAATTTCTTTATCTGTAAAATGGACACTATTAGAGTCTAATGTTATAGAATTATTGCACAAAATAAGCACAGGGTATCTGAAATGGATGGTACAGTGCCTGTACAAAATAAGATGTTAAATAATGGCTGCTTTTATTTTGACTAAAATTAATTAGTGTTAACTTAGCACTATTTAGACTCTTTTAATATGAAATACTTATAAAGTTAAAATTGAAAACAATAAACACACAAGACAAAATTTCATAAACTCAGGCAACAGTTTAGGGGTTACCATAGGGTAAGGTGGGAGAGGGTGGTAGAAGAGGGAAAAGGAGGTCATATATGTGGTGATGGATGGAAAATTGACTTTGGGTGGTGAGCGCACAGTGTAATATACGGATGACGTATTATAGAACCGTACACTTGAAACCTACATAGTTTTACTAACCCTTGTCACCCCAATAAATTTAACAAAAATTTAAAAAGAACTGTACGTGTTCTCAATTGTTACTTCATGCATTCCAACAAGTACAATTCTGTAACTCTTTAGGAAGTTTTCATGATAAATTTTCATAAATTTTGTTTATTATTCTTTTATATCTAGAGAAAAGTTACAAGTAACTCAAATAGTGCCTTGTTCATGTTTACCAATTGGTTATATTTTTACTCTATGTTTTTATTATATTCTTTCTCCTCTTCTCCCCTCTCTCTCTCTCTCTCTCTCTCTCTGTGTGTGTGTGTGTGTGTGTGTGTGTGTGTGTATGTGTGTGTGTCTACACACTTACACATATACACACACTTTCAGTTTATTCTAAAACAAGTGAAAATTGGAATATTTTTTTTTCTTTTACCCTAAATGCTTCAGTGCATATGTCCTAAAAATATGGGCATTCCCTATGTAACCTCAGTTTAGCTATCAAAATTAGGCAATTTAACATTGAGATGATGCTGTTATTGAATCCATAGCCAATATTCAAATATGATTAATTGTTTTAATTATATGCTTTATACCTTTGTTTTTCTCAGTCCAGGATCCAATCCATCCAAAAGTGTCATGTATTATATTTTGTTTTCTTGTCTTTTTAGTCTCTATTAATTTGGAAATGCTCCTCAGCATTTTAAAAATCTTTCTTCACTTTGACATCTTTGAGGAGTAAGTTATTTTATAGAATGTCCCTCAATTTGTTTCTTTTTTCCTGGTTATCTCATTATGAGATTTAGCTTATATGTCTTTTGACAGGAATACCA
Source organism: Lyroderma lyra (assembly GCA_004026885.1). Lineage (NCBI taxonomy): Eukaryota > Metazoa > Chordata > Mammalia > Chiroptera > Megadermatidae > Lyroderma > Lyroderma lyra. The sequence goes on along the minus strand of PVJL010002114.1, from coordinate 204,139 downwards.
CTGAAATGATGTTATTAATATATCCTCCTCAATGTATTTTATTAGGAGATGCATGATATAAATTTATCACAGTTTTGATGATGTTGGGTTACTGATGATGAAGTTAGGCTTTACGTTGGTTAGGATGGAGAACTTCAGGTATCAATTGTGAATGATGGGGAAATACTTTGATGCTAGATAAACATAATTGCTGAAAATTTTCTAAATTGGATGAAAATGATAAGCTTACAGATCAATGAATCTCAACAAACTTAAAGAAGATTTAATGTGTAGAAATCATACCAAGGTAAATTATAATCCAATTTCTGATGATGAGCTTTGTAAAGAACATCTTTAAATGGGCCAGAAAAAATTATACATAATGTACAGAGGCAAGCAACACAAAAATGACTCTTGGCTTCTCATTAGATACTATGCAGACCAGAAAGCATTGGAATGACATCTTCCAAACGCTGAAAGAAATATATTGTCCACCAGGCATTCCCAGTGAAAATGGCCAGAGAACACAAAAATGAAAATATTCTTCACAAAGGCAAAGTTATCCTTTTCAGAATTACATTAGTTGAGAGAATGTGTTGCTTGCAGATCTGAACAAAAGGAAATATAAATGAGAGTTCTTTAGAAAAATACGATGCCACATGGAAACTTTGACCTACAGAAATGAAAGAAAGAGTGCTAGAAATGATGAATACTTCGGTAAAATAAACTATCCTTTATTTCTCATTTTTAAATTTCTTAAAAAGTAATTGGCTGTTTAAATAGAAACGTGTTTGGGGGTAATATTGTATGTAGAAGTACCATGTATGAAGTGGCAACAAGGGTAAGGACCTGCAAAGCACTGTTGTAAGATTCCTGTACTATATCTAAAAAAGCATAATATATTTTCAGGGTAGACCGTGGTAAGTTAAGCATGCATAATATAACCCCTAGTAAAACTACTAAATGTTTAAGAAAGTCTAGTGAATACTGAAAAAAAAAAAGGAATAACGAAGTGTACCCACTTAATCCCAGAAAAGTCAGAGGTAGGGGATATAGAACAGGTGGAATAATACAACAAATACAAAGGTAGTAAATGGAAACTCAATTCTATTGGTAATTACATTAAAAGTAAATGACAAAGACTTCAATACAATTTCAGTGGGTCCAACTGGCTAAATGTTGTATCTTCTTGTTTCATTGACCCATTTATTATTATGAAGCATATTCTCTCTCTCTCTCTCTCTCTCTCTCTCTCTCTCTCTCTCTCTCTCTGTCTGTGTGTGTGTGTGTGTGTGTGTGTGTGTGGTGAGAATGCTTAACATCTATTGTCTTAGAATATTTCAAGTATATAATTACGGTATTATTAACTATAGTCATAATACCATACATTACTGCTTCAGAACTTATTCATCTTATAACTAAAAGTGTTTTATTTCTTTGTGAAAATTATTAAGAATAGTTAGAAACATCACTTACCTACTTCTCATCACATTATTTACAGTTTGGAGCAATAATTTTTTCTACGCCTTGGCTTCAAACATTTTGTCCTTCAATGCCATGAATAGCTTCCATGAGTTCCTTCAATGTGAAGAATTTGTACAAGGGTCACTTTTTTGAGGACATCTTCATCTTTTCTTCACAACTATTTCCTTCATTTACATGTATGTTCACAAGTTTACCTTCACTGAGTTTCTCAGGCTGCATATCTGGAGTCTCTCAATGGGTGACAACATCACCATTTCCATGGCTAACTGCTCCTTCTACAACTCAATTTTAGGTTGATTCAAATCCTGCAAAATTATTTCTACAGTGCAGTAAAACTTTCTACCATACTACATACAATTTAACGTAGAATAAATGCTCTTTTAACCATAAATGCCTTTCTGATTCTAGTGAAATTCAAAATGAAAGGTGTTGAAGTGACTTACTCTTGTTATTTACTTTAATCTGACTTTTTCAATATGGTTCATATTGTAGCTTCATGTAGATTTACCTCTCAGTGTATCTTCACTTTGCTATTGCCATTTCTAAATCTTTTAATCACATCTAATTTCACGAGTGTTACCACTTTCTTGTTACTTTGCTGCACTTTTATCTTTGTCCATTGATTCCCTTTTTGATTATCCAATTTTGTAAAATGTCATATGATTTTATAACTGGGAATCATGTTGGCAACACAACTGCATTTTTGCTATCTGTACATGAACTGAGTAACAGACTGCTGTGACTGATTGCTGTTATATTTTGAAAGAAGTTAAGTGTTTATTCACTGTTCACAATGCACATGTTATTTACATAGTTTTTTGTGAACTGATGAATTAACAGCAAAGCTTGTACTTTGTGGAGTTATCACAGTTAATATGCCCTGGTAACTGGACTTTGAACAATATTGTTGGAAGACTAGTGTTATTTAACCAAACCATAGTAACTGAAATGTATACATTTGGAATCTTCGCAAAGTAAGGATTGCCCGTATATCCCAATATCAGGGCACTTCTCTCTGTATGCAAAATGGGTGACCACGAGCATTACCTAAAGGTCACTTCTGGGAGGATTTCATTTCTACACCATATTTCAGAGCCACCAGGGAATGGGACTGTAGTGCAACAGAAGCTCATTTCTAGCTGGCCACTGCATGCAAAAGTGACTTATCCTTAAAACAGGCTTCAGGTTTTTCCTAACTGCATCTGGTTGTTGGGAGCTTCATAAAGGCCATATGTGTGAGACTAAGAGGTGTGAATACAAACTTGATAAGGGCATGGAGGTCTGGGTCATCTGTTTCTGGTTGACCCTAATCCCTGAATTCATTCTTGAGGCAGAGGCCCTTATTTAGACATAGTCAAAGCTTGCTGACACAGTTTACAACAAAAGAAAACACAGATGAGAAATACAAGTTAACATATGAAAAACTAAAGGATAGTAAATCCTATAGTTTTCAAGTATAGGGTTAAAAACCTACCCTTACTGAGTTCTTAACTCAGATTCTCTATATAAGGGGTGTCCTATCTTTTGGCTTCCCTGGGGCATATGGGAAGGAGAAGAGTTGTCTTGGGTCACACATAAAACACACTAACAGTAATGACAGCTGATGAGCTAAACAAATGGTCACAAAAAGATCTCTTAAAGTTTTAAGAAAGTTTATGAATTTGTGTTGGGCCACATTTAAAGCCATTTTGGGCCACGTTTGCCGCAGATTGGACAAGCTTGCTCTATATACTAGTTTTATGACCTTAAGCAAGGTATTTAACTCCTCCATGCTTCTGTTTCTTTATCTGTAAAATGAAACAATAAAATATACTGTATGGAGTTCCCTGATGGTGTAGAGGCTTAAGGCTTCGGCATTGGCGCTGTCAGCGCTGCGGCCTGGGTTCGATTCCCAGTCAGGGAGCTACCCACATACCAAAAAGCAAAAAAAAAAAATATATATATATATATATATACTGTAATAGCACTCAACCCTTTCTTCTGTAGTAAGTGAATTTTTGCTGGGCACAAAATTGATATGATGCTTCTAGAATCACTTGCAGGTTGTGTGTGTGTGTGTGTGTGTGTGTGTGTGTAATTGTGGTTAATATATGACCAAAGGATACTAACCAAAACTGGCATGTGAGAGATTTGGTTAGCTTTCTTGAAAAATAGACAAAGCCTACATTTTGCCTGCCATTATTTTCATCCATTCTGCCAGCCTGTGGTCTGGAAGTTGTCTCTACAGGCATACCTAGTTACACTGAGCTTTGTTTTATTGCACTTTACAAACGTTGCATGTTTTTACAAATTGAAGGCAATATCCTCCCCAAGTAAACAGGTTACAAATCACTTTATTGCAACACTCTCTTTATTGTGGAAGTCTGCTTGTATTGATCTTTGACCCTGAGGATGAGGTCCATACCCTGGGCATGAAGGAGCAAATTGCTGAGCAGAACTTGGGTTCTTGCAAACTTTTTGGAGTGGAGCCCTTCACCAGTTTTTGCCCTGCTGCTTTCAGAAATTTTTTATGTGTAAGAGCAGTGAATGTCTCTCTTTTGTTTAAGCTACTGTTATTTGGGGTTTTCTCTCACTTGTAGCCAAATCTAATTCAAGCTCATTTGCATGCTTCATATATCAACTGAGTAAATATTCGTGAAGCATATATATAGCCTTGAATATATGTAAAGCACTAAGAATTGTGCTTCAAAACTTATTTACTTTAGCTATTATTGGTAATCAAATAAATACATATTAAAACAATGAGAAGTCATTTTCATCTCTTATGTGGGATAAATAACAAAGTAGCTGATAACGTCCAATAGTAAGAATGATGCCGTGTGCTGTTTAATTTTAATTTTGTTTGTTAAAGTAGAAATTATTCACATTTCCTGGGATACAAGTAATATTTTTTATCAATAAAACCTTACAAAGAACAGAGCTGGCAAATGAATGAAAAAATTCAATTATCTATGCTAAGTTAAGAGTCATGAAATATCAATGAAGCAAAATTTCATTTTTATATTAAAATAATGCATATGTGTACAAGGGCTATCTAGAAAGTATCCAACCATGTAATATGAAAAACAGAGGGATTTATGGCTAGGTTTTTTCTGGAACAGCATTGTATATTAAAAAACAAAGAGTAACACAAGTATTAAAAGAATAACTTCCCACCCACACTTCTTCCCAAGTTCACACTAGTTTGAAATCTTTTAACTTTTTGTTCTACTAGTTTTTACATTTCTAAATAATATGCTCAATGATATTCCTTGAATTAAAAAACATTTAACAATATCTACTTTATTCTTGTTAAAGTAGATTAGAATTTAGTACACACATGCGTGTGTGCAAACACACACTTCTCCCTAACAAACTTCTTCCAATACACCACAATTTCTTGTTGTATCAATAATCAATGTTTACATCATTAATTAAGTAAGCAGTTTTTGTAGCTGAGACACATTGCACACTATCATTCCATTCCATTTATTTTACAACTTGATTTTCGAGGAGTTGGAAATTTCCTTGTTTTTTATTTGTTTAAATTTCTATGTGACTAGTACTAATTCTGCTTAAACTTTCCTACAGATCTACCCCCAACACCCTCTCAGAACAGTTGATGGCTCAGCTACTCTGTCAATTCCCTTTCTATATGCATCCCAGTCTTATAGCCTCTGTATCTCTACCCATATACTACTAGCCGTTGTCTCTGGATTCCATATATTGCTGTTTCTGAATTTATGCCATCACTCTGGTGTTAGGCCATATCTACTAGCTTCTTAAGAAAAAGTCCATGGGAAATACATGTTTAGAGATTTTGTGAAATAAAAATATATGCTTTTCTAACATCAGATGTGATGTGTAGTTTGAAGAGGGGTAGAATTCTAGGTTAGAAACCATTTGCCCTGAGAGTTTTGAAAGCATTGCTTTAGTAATCATTATGGAGATGTCTCAGTCCTTCATAGGTCACCTGTTGTTTCTTTTCTTTTTTCCTCTAGAAACTTGGGAAATTTTTCTTTTACTTTTATTCATTTTAATTTTTTAAAATTCCTTTGCTGGACGGCCACTCATTGAATTCATTCATTCTGGAAACTCATATTTTCTAATTCAAGAAAACTTTCTTGTATGTTTTCTACAATGATCTACCTCTATGCATTTGTACTTACTCTTTCCTCAGAGAGCTTCTATTGGGTATTGGACCTCGGGATTAATAATCTTACATGTATTTTTTTTGTTGTTTTACTCTTGATCTTTTTGTCTTTTTGTTCTAATTCCCAAGAAATTTCTTTATCATCCAACTCCATCACAATTATCTACTGTTATGTAACAAACTACACCAAACATAGTGCCTTATTCTTTCTACTTTATTGTATCTCATGACTCTATGGGCCAAGAATTTAGGTAGCACTGACTTGTTTCAAGTGATGATGCTGGAGTTTACTTGGTGATATTCAGCTAGTAGGTGGGCTGGTCTGAATGATCTAAAATAGTTTCATTCATATGTCTGGAGCCTTGGCAGGAGGCCAAACACCAACCAGTGTGCCTTCACAGAGCCCCTTCAACATGGTGGTACCAGGGTAGTCAAATGTCTTACACGATGACTGTGGCACCCAGAGATTATCTGCCAAGAGTCTTCAGTCGAAGCTGTAGAAATCGATCGTGATGAGGTAACAACAAAAGTCCGAATGTCACTCCCACTATATTTTATTGGCCCAGTAAGGCCAACCCCTTTACCTCTCAATAAAAGGACTAGCAAAGAATTTGTAAGCATCTTTAAACTGCCACCCTCCAGATATATGCATATATTCATACACATATACTTAAATATTTAATTTCAAACAATTCTTTCATTTTCTCTGATCTGATCACTTAAAAAAATCTTTTCAGGGAAGCAATATCTTCTTTATTTTTCCCCTCTATGTGTTTATTAATTATTTTTTAAAGTTTTATTTTCATCTGTCCTTCTTTCTGTATTCTTTTGAAGTTTTTTCTCAATTTGATTGCTTTAATTTTTCATTTTCATGTGCAGGATTTCCTAATAGGCCAGAAGATCTTTCCTGTTCTTTAAAAGGAGGCCCTAAGAAGCTCATTGGACACTGTCTCTGGGTGGAAGAGTTTTGTCAACTGGTTGGATTTGTGTAGGCAATAGAGCTAAGTCTGTTTGCTTTGTGAGTTCTACAAATGTCACTTCTCTCTCTTTAGATAGTCAGTTTCTCTTGTAAATAATTCTCTCTGGGGATGAGGTCTGCTGCCTGAATTTGGGACCAGTCATGGGGAAGGGACTTGTGTGTTGACTTTCTCATATTGGTCTGTAGGAGTTCTCCAGATATTCTCCCTGTTTGGGCTCAGCAGTCTGGTATGTTCAGTACAGTCATTAGCTTCCACACACACACACAGGCTTTTTTTGTGGATTTTCTCCAGGGAGCAAATCTTGGTTTCTTGCTGCAGTTGGGGAGGGTTTTGGGGGTATAGGTTTTGAGAGGATGTATGGGGTCTAACTTCTCCTATACAGGCTTTGAACCCATTCTTCTATCTCTTCTATGTCTTTGTTTTTATCCTCTGTGACACCAGACCCTTCTAGTCTTGAATGTTGCCACTTAATATTTTGTTCTGTGGGCACTTAGATATCACCTTTCTATACTCTGCTGGTTTTATCAGTCTACTTTGCAGCTCCCCCAGATTGGGTGATTTCTATCTGGTATTTTCTCTTATCCTCCATGCTCTTATAGGTTTATACCTAAAAATATATTTTCTATAATTTTAATTCCATTTTGGGAGGTATTGGGAATAAACACATATGCTTAATCTCCATGCTTAGTAAACAGTTTCAAATATTACCTTTTTCTGTACAAGAGTTGAAATTAAGAACAAATTCAGAGAGATCTATAAGAAGAAGATATTGTGATTTTTCCATTTCAAGCATGTTTAAAAATATTAACATTAAGAAATAATGAGTATAGAGGACCTTGACTAATCGTAACCCAAATACACTTAGAATAATTACAGAGAATTAAAATTTTCTAACAGTAGTTTCCTTTTTAACCATTTTTTCCTTGGGAAACATTCAAATTGATTTATATTATAAAACTATACAAGGACATTTATCAGATTTTTCCAGCCACATTTGTAAGGAGAATAACACTGATGTTTCTGGACCAACAGAGAATAAAAATGAAATGGATTTTAGTTACACAGTAATATATTTCCCACTCAGACCTCTTCTCTCAAGACAACACTCCTGCCAGTGCAAGAATTCGTAGTCATTTGTTTTGGCTCTGGTCCTGTTCTATTTCTTTTCCCCATCCTTACAACTCTTGCCTTGGTGTTTTCTAAAAGGCTATTTCAAGTTCTTCCCAAAGCATGAGTAATTAGTTCCATTGCTGTTCAGCAAATACAATTTAATCACCCCAAATCTGTCTGGGTAAGCTGCTTTAGACAAACATGTAAACACTTCAAGGGTGGTAGGAAGCCACACAGGCCATGAAAAGGGGTTGCGGAGAAGAATACTTAGGAAGGTAATCCTTAGGACATAAAGTAAATGAGTGAGAACATGGGTGGGTAGATCGTTCGGAGGTGACGGTGGACTACAGGTGGGGGAGAGAGAGAGAGATTCGGGCTGTTGACCAAGTAAACTGAATTTTAGTTGACAATTTTCTTTTCTATTTTAATAATGTGATTATGTAAGCTGTAATTTGATTGACTATAAATAGTTCAGCTCAGTTACACTTAAAAGTTTATTTCTCAATCTCATTTCATTTCAGATCTATAGATTTTTTTCTTTTTATTGAAGTTTACATGTACTTCTAGCAAGGCCTAAATATCCATTTATTCTCTCTCCTTTAATAAGGAATTTCCAATTGTATTTAAGGTGGTGATGTGCCTGGCTAAAAGATTGTATTTCCCATCCTTCCTTTAACATAGGTCTGGTCATAGATTATGTGCTAGGCAGTTAGATTTAAATGGAATTGTTTTATGGGACTTCTTGAACTTCCTTCCACGTTCCACTTGCCGGCCAGAAAAGTGTGTGTGGTGGTTGGGACCCCGTGGAGGCAGGGTAATGTCCAGGGAATGTGGGTGCAAAGATGGAGGTGGACGGATCACTGGCAACCTCAGAGCCCCTGTGCCCCAGCTTTTGGCATGCCTTCCTCTGGGCTTACTTTCTCTGAGGAAGGTACTTTATTTAAACCATCTGATTTGATGTAGTTATACTCAGCTATGCCTAATTCTAATGGATACAAAATAACATTCTTCAAAGCCTTGACTAAAGATTGCAGCATCTTAAAACATTTATTCATACTCTATGAACAGTCACCTAAACTAAGAAATCATTTTCTGCTAAAAAAAAGTTTAATAAGAACATTTCTTGCTTTCATCTTGAAGCAGAGGGTCTAGCATATAGTAGACATGAATAAATTTTTGTTGAGTGATCATGTTACTTAAAAATTAATTATTGAAGACTTACTTATACCTGTCAGTATAATTTTATAAAAATAAATAAATACTGTTTCTGCCACAGTGAGATTCCTAATTTTATGAGAGACATAAACAACTAATGCTTATATAGGAAAGAATTAAGTTTTATAGCATAGGTGTTAATACAAACAAAGCATTGGGTGGTGGGAAGTAAAGTGACAAATCCATACAAGTGGGATTTAGATCGTCTGATACACAGAGTGATTAAAAAAAGAAAGCAGATTGAAGAGGATTGTAAAATCATGTTGAGGAATCTTGATTTTGTTTTCCAGCTAATTGGGATATATTCAATGAATTTTTAGGAGGTAATTCTGGTGGTCATGTGAAAATCTACTTTAGAAGCAGAGATTGAAGGCCCAGAGGAAGTCCAGTGAGAAGCAAGTCTCTGATTTTGCCACTCAGCAGGAAAAGTGAGAACTTGACTGTGAGTCAAGGCAAAAGGAAAGGTTTTGGAAAAGAAACCATGAATGGACGGAAAAATAGAGGAACCATTACCAGGGACTGAATTGTGCCCCACCCCCCATTCATATATTGAAGCTCCAACCGCCAGTGTGAGTATATTTGAAGATGGGGACTTCAAGAAGACTAAGGTTAAATGAGGTCATAAGGGTAAATCCTAATGTGACGTGACTCTTTTTATTAGAAGAGGAAGGGACAACATAGATCCTCCTCTCTCTCTGAGCAAATAGAGAAGAGCCCATGTAAGAACACAGTGACAAGGCTACACACCAGGAAGAGAACATCACCCAAAACCAACCCTGAAAGCACCTCAATCTTGGACTTCTAGCCTCCAGAATGGTGATAAAATGAATTTCTGCAGTTTAAATTATCCAGTTTGTGGCTATGTTGTGATGGCAAACTGAGGCTAATGCAACTAAATGGGTTGACCAAACAGAATAGAACCTGAGAGACATATGTACGTTACTTCTAAGGGAAAGGGTGGGTGCTTCTCTCCACACCTCGTACTGGCCTCTTCACTCTCTGTGGGTAGGAGACACTGGTCATACTGAAAATGTGGACAGGGTCACATTAAGTTTTGTCATCTATAAAACAACAATGACAATGGTACTGATCTCACAATTTTGTTATGGGAAGTAAACATGTTGACAGTGAAGATACATAAGCAAAAAGTAATTGCTCAATAATATTAGCTATTTTTATTTTAACAAACAATTTGCAGTGGCCCAAAATTTGTGTTCTGCATGCTGCCAAAATAAAAACCTGAATCTATGACTCACTGAAAGAAATTTGGGAATTGTTGGCATGGTAGTGTGTATATAGGCATAAACTGGTGTTATACTGTATTCTGTACCATAATAGATTAAATTATGGCAGGACTCACGCTGTTCAAAGCCATGATACACACCACAGTGGTCTTTTCAACCCTCAGTGAGTTGCCACAAAAGGTAAAATTGTCAAAACAGATTCATGTGAATCATAGGTCTTGCCCAACACCAAACTGCTGATGATTCAAAAGATACAAGCAAGAAGCAGTTAGTGTTGCTGTAGTTAGTGTTCCTTTCCTGAGGGGCTTGAGCCTTCAAACCAGCTGCCTAATTGTCCCTTTTCCCACACTAGAAGTAGCAAACAAGCACTAACAGTGTGTGGTGACCATCTCAGCTCAGCCACTTAGGTTTAGAGCTTCTTAGTTTATACATGTTCACTCATTTGGGGGCAAAATGTTACTGAACTGATTTCATTCTCTAGTCAGCTATGCCCCATCATTGCATAAATTCCAAATTTATGTATAGTAATTAGTGTAGACCAAGAGGCACACCCTGCTCAAATCAGCTTCTAGATAGATGAGGTCTCTGCAGAATCTAACATTAGCATACTTACCAGGAAGTTTGGTAGATGGAGGTCTAGATTTCTCTAGCCTGCTGTTAACTCTACTTGGTTTTCTACAGCCTCCTGCTGAAATGGGACGCAGGTTAGAGTAGCATTTAAGAACATGACCTCTAGACCCACCTTGCCTGGATTCACATCCTAGCTTAGTAATCATTGGCTGTGTATGATTGGCAAGTTACTTAACCAATCATTACCTCATTCTTCAATCTGCGTAAAGGGCATCACAGTAATTTAATTTTCTACAATGAATTTACTTTGGGGATTTAACAGGTTAATACATGTAAAGTACTTAGAGTAGTATATGACATACAATGAGTTCTCAATAATATTAGCCAAAAATGTAATGTTACTATGATTCTAGCTAGGAACAGGGTTTATGATTTCCACCTGTTTTGTTGTTGTCGTTGTTGGATCCACCATGACTTACTTTGTACGTGCTCCTTCTCTTCTGCTCATAAACATGCCATAAACCCTCCAGCCGAAAGAGACACTTTCCTGTTCTTTTACAGGTCCCACCTAATCACACCATATCTCTCTTAATAAAATGAGGAGAGGAAATGTTCCCTAAATAAAGCAGGATATAGCTCAATTGGTTGAGAAGAGGATAGTAAAATACTGGCAGGTGTTGGTCATTTCTCTGGTTTACCGTGGCACAGTCTCCAAGAATTCTAGGAAGAATTGTATAAATCTCTAGCAAGCTCCTAGAAAGACAAAGTTACATACTTGGCTTGAAGCTTGCTGAAATGTTTCTTCTGTGATGTCAATGTCTTTTATTCAGTAGCCTTTTCACTATCCACACTGGTCCAGGATTAAAAGGCCCTTGTCTATGCAATCCTTTTAATTGCTTCTTAATTCAATTCTCTGTCTCACATTTTACTGCTTCCGTTCTTCCACACCACTAATTTGCTCCCCAAATCCCTCAAACTTATCCAACTAAATTAATTATTTGTTCAAGTCACTCTCCTTCATAAAAATGATCTCAGACTCCAAATTTCCTACAAGATAAAGTCAAACTCTTTTACATGCCTTCAGGGCTTGTTAAAATATGATTCCTAACTCATTCTCCAGGGTCATCTTTCATCATTTACTGTGTTCTAATCAGCTCCCCAGACACCTGGATCATGCCCTGATCCCTGAAGACTCCATGTGGCCTTTGTGCGCTTTGTTTTTAATTTCTTAGCTCCTTGACTTAGATCACTCTCTTCCCTCTACTCAAATTGCTCCTTGGACTGAACGCTTATCTTTAATGTCTGGTTTAGGAAACTTGCCTGGTTCTCCCAGGGAGTTGGTTTCTCTCTCCATCATTTCACTTGGCACAGTGGTTCTCAGCAGTGCAATGTGTAATGGGATGAGAATTTCTCTCGAGTCCTATACAACATTCAAGTTTTCACATTTCCCTGGGAATTAATGATGAAGGCTTTTGATCGTCACACTTCTTTATAGCAGTTAAAATAGATGGTTATTATTTACCCACAGGCCTGTTTCTCATTATAGACTGAGCTTCTCAAGTAAAGGAACTCGTAGTCATCCTCATATCTACCATACATAATATAGGCACAATACAAAATATTTTTTATATTGTACCTATAATCTGAAATTTGATAAACTCAGATTAAGGCCCTGTTTCCAAATACAACTGGTAAAATTTCCTTTCATGGTGATGGAGATTAATATCTAAAATGACCTACATGTTTAAGTTATTCTGAAGCTTGTGCTCTCTGAATTCTGAAAGAGCATTTGTTTCATTTCTTTCTTCTTTTAGTCATAATAGTTTACTCTACAAATCCTCCTTCACAGAGTTTTATAAAGAAATGTACAAAACACTGTGAGTGTGTGTAAATTATGCTTTATTTGCATCTCAATCATAATAAGTTTATTTTAAATATACTTTTCAGGGAGCTTCTACATACACTCAGAAAATATATTTGCTTTATTCAATGGTGCATGAGCTATAATCTATTAAATATGATTTTCGTTTTTTCTGAAAAGCAAAATAGAAGAAAAATGAGAGCCCTCTGGTGGGCAATACTTTAAATTCCAAATGTCACAGACTATTTTCCTGATAGGATATTCTAAAGATAAAACAGAGATCACATTTCTAAACAGAATCAGTAACAAAAAGTAAGATGAACTTTAAGAAGTTTTTCAGCTCATTAAATGTCATTTAATTACATTAATTTTTCACAGCAAAGTCTGATTTTAAGTGACTCTTCTAATAAGATCAATTTCATAAGACAACTCACAAAACAGGCGGATAAGAACAAAAAATTAAAATAAACTCATCTTCTCACATTGAGTTTAAATGAAATTGTCATAAAATTGAAATGCAGAAAAGTGATGAAATTAGAAGATTTGAAGTGCAAATTCTGCAACAGAAGCATGTATATTTTTATTTTTTCCTAATTGAAGTGAAATTCTCAAATCAGAAACACTTTAAAGTGAACAATTCAATGACCTTTAGTATGTTTACAATGCTATGTAACACCACCTCTATCTATTTCTAAAACATTTTCATTACCCAAAACAAAACCCCATATCCATTAAGCATATCTTTTCCTGAGTCCTGGCAACCACTAATCAGATTAGTCTTTCTACAGACTTACCTATTCTGAATATGTTATATAAATGAACCATACAGCATGTGACCTTTTGAGTTTGGCTTCTTTTACTTAGCATAATGCTTTTGGGGTTCATTCACATTGTTTTATTTGTCATCACTTCAATCCTTTTTGTGACTGAAAAACATGTTTATATATATGTAATTTTTTATCCATTCATCTGTTGATGGACATTTGGATCGTTTCTACCTTTCGGCTTTTGTGAATAGTGCTGCTATGAATACTCATGTATGAGTACAGCATGTTGTGGAATGTCATTTTGTTCAATGTCGTTTCAATGTAACATTGATGAGCTATCATAAGAACTTAACTCTTATTTATATCAAGTAGTCTACATAAAATAACTTATTTATATGACATTTTGTCACATTTCCAAGAACACATGAGGACATTAAGTGAGGACTTACTGTACTCATTTGAGTACCTGTTTTCAACTCTCAAGGACATACATAGAAGGGGAATTGCTGGGTCATATAGAAACTTTATGTTTAACTTTTTGAGGAACCACTAAACTTTTCCACAGCAGCTGCACTGTTTTACATTCCTATCAGCAATATATGAGGGTTTTAATTTTTCCATATCCTGATTAATACTTGTCTTTTTTATTATACACATCCTAGTGGGTGTTAAGTGGTATCTCACTGTAGTTGTGATTTACATTACCCTGATGGCTAATGATATTGAGCACTTGTCATGTGCTTACTTGTCATTTGTGGATCTTTGAAAAAATGTACATTTAAGTACTTCCGTTCTCTTTTTGTTGTTGAGTTGTAAGAGACTTTATATATTCTGGATACCAGACTCTTACCAAATATACAATTGGCAAGTATTTTCTCCTACTTTATAGGTTCTCTTTTCACTTTTTTGATAATGTTTTTTTTTTTTTTTTTTTTTTTTTTTTGCTTTTTGGTATGTGGGTAGCTCCCTGACTGGGAATCGAACCCAGGCCGCAGCGCTGACAGCACCAGCGCCGAAGCCTTAAGCCACTACACCATCAGGGAACTCCCTGATAATGTATTTTGATGTACAAAAGTTTTAATTTTTACAAAGTGAAGTCCAATGTATCTATTTTTTCTTTTGCTGATTGTTTCTGGTATCATTTCTAAGAATACATTACCAGATTAAATGTCATAAAAATTTACTCCTATGTATTTTTTTTCTAAGAGTTTTATTGTTTTATCTCTTGGACTTAGGTTTTGGTTTATTTTGAGTTAATTTTTATGTATGGTGTGAGGTAGAAATCCAACTTCATTCTTTCACATGTAGCTATACGGTTGTCACAACACCATGTATTGAATAGACTGTTCTTTCCTACATGGTGTCATGACAACTCTATAGCCATAAGAAAAGATGAGAGACTGCCATTTGTGACAACATATATGGATCTTAAGATTATCATGCTTAGTGTAATAAGGAAGACAGAAAACGTAAAGAACCATGTCATTTCACTCCTATGTGAAATGTAAAACTGAAAGCCACAAATGAACAAGTCAAACAAATGCTCATAGACACAGACACCAGTTTAGTGGTTACCGGAGGTCAGGGGAGAGGGAGCAGGTAGAAGAGGGTATAGGGGGGTCAAATATATGGTGATGGAAGAATTGACTTTAGGTGGTGAACACACAATGACACATATAAATATATATAATTGTACACTAGAAACCAATATCATTTTACTAACCAATGTCAGCCCAATAAATTTACTAAAATTTGAAAAATAAGCAATTGGCTACGGATGTATGGTTTATTTTGGGCTATCAGTTCTATGCCATTGCTCTGTATGTTTATCTTATGCCAGTACCATACTGTTTTATTACTAAGCTTTGTAGTAAGTTTTGAAGTTGGGAAGTGTGAACATTCTGACTTTTTTCTTTTTCAAAATTTTTTTGCTAATTCATGGCCCTCTGCAAAATTGTTTTGCCAGTTCAAGCCTTCAACTGAAGGGATGAGGCCCACCTACATTATGGAGAGCTATCTGCCTATTCAAAGCTCATTGTTTTAATGTTAATTTCATCCGAGAATACCCTCTATGTTGACACATACAAGTAACCATCACACCTTTCAAAGGCATTTTAAAATTATAACGAAATTAAGCAATATATAACCTAAAATTAAAATTAAAGCATGTCTTCACTTTAATTTTGCGGTATCTCCTTTCAATTTTGCAATATCTCACTTTGTCATTTTTATAAAAATTCTGAGACATTTAGACCTTCTTTCACTGGGTTAATCATGTGTTTCATTATAGTAATAGGTAATTGTCTTAGGGAAATGATCTTCCAATGATTGGTTAAGAACATTCTTCCCACACTTGTTTGAAGAGCTTGTTATTTTTAAATATTTTTTTATTTTTCCTTTTATAAAAAGGAAATAATATTTATAAAAGAATAAGCATCCATGGGATATGCATACAACATAATATATCTGTGATGTCAGAAATACCTATGTGCACTGATAGCCCCAACACTTAACCTCAGTATTGTCTGGAACTGTTATTCTTCAAATAGGATTTCATTCATTGTGATACTGTATGTTAACCCTTTCGCTGTGATGTTTGGATATATCTGAATGCATATTTCCATCCACTCACTGTGGCGTTGGAGTTTCCACCATGAGCTCCAAGAAACTTTGTTATTTAGTGTGAAACTGTTTTAATGACTTTTCTCCATTTATAAGATTTTTAAATGTGTTTTCTTGTGGTTTGCACTGTTAACAACAAAGATGTTTTATATGCCATAT
The DNA here is from genome assembly GCA_004026885.1 of Lyroderma lyra. Lineage (NCBI taxonomy): Eukaryota > Metazoa > Chordata > Mammalia > Chiroptera > Megadermatidae > Lyroderma > Lyroderma lyra. Next base: position 188,015 of record PVJL010002114.1, on the reverse strand, counting down.
TGTGTAATATTTTGTAATAATAAGTTTTTTATGTCATCAATGCCATTAGATTCTAATTTATCTATACTTAAATGTAATTGATGCCACTTAGTATGTTTTGAATATTTTTTGCTAAAGTTCAATAGAATGGTAAATTTATTACCACATAACAAAAATTTAAAATAAAAATAATGTCATTTATATACAAAGCAGCTCAAAATGTTATTATTAAATGCATAAAATAGTAAAAATATCAACCTTTTTTTCCTGTGGCTTTTCGACACATTTTGAAAAATATACTTGAAGTCAATTAATGCAGTGCAAGGGTTAAAATGCAGCTCAGTGATAATATTAGTAAAAAAATCAACTGTAGTATGTAACTTGATACATTTCTTTTTGAAAACGATAGCTCACATTTACCAAAAAGCCCTTCTGACATAGAAGAATTTAAAAGTCAAGAAAGATGTTTTATTTCCTCTACAAATTAGCCATAAAAATATTATATGTGCTATTTTTTTACATAAACTGACAGTTAGGAATAATCAAGCTATTTCATGTGTATAATGGATGTTGGTCTCATGGGCTCTGTAATTTAGAACTTAGGTCATTTGTAGCCTTAGTTAGCTTTTACCTATTTTATTCCTACTGTCTGTGTGCCAATAGCCATGGCCACTATTTTTTTCTAAGTGACCATCTCCTATCTTTTTATTTAATTACTATTAATTTAAGAATATCAGTGTTACCTGGGAACTTCATACTCTCACTTTATTTACCTTGTGCTATTTTAATCCAACTTAATGGTTTTACTTTGTGCCACTCAATGATTTGATGATTTTAATTAAAAAGTGTTGTCTTAGTTCAGACGGTTATATCAAAATATCATAAGCTTGTTGGTTTATCAACAACAGAATTTTATTTCTCAGTTCAGGAAGCTGGAAGTCTAAGCTCATGTTGCCATCATGATCAGGTTCTGGGGCAAGTCCTCTTCCAGGTTGCAGATGGCTGACTTCACACTGCGTCTTTCCGGGGTCGAAAAGAGTGAGATAACTCTCTGTCCTCTTATTGTAAGGGCAACAAGCCTGCTCCAGATGGCCCTCGTGACCTAATTGCCTTCTAAAGGCTCCACCTCCATATATCATTACAATGGGGATTATATTTCAACATATGAATCTCGGGTGACACAAACATTCAGTTTATTACAACCATGAATAAAATATTCTTGATGTGGCTTTTGCTCCCAGTATGAGTTTTAACTGGCCTTTATTGCTTCAAAACTTCTCAGTTTTCTTTCACTGTCAAAAATGAGAAAAATTTTTGTCTTTTATCCTTGAAAATGTTGGAATGTATGAAATATCTGGTTTTCTTTTACTACTGAAAATCACCAATTTATTTCTTAACTAATATCTTTCTTGTATCACTTTATTTGTGTGCAACCAAGACACACTAATCCTATTGCTTCCTAATTTCTTAATTTGAAATCACACACTAAATCAATACATTACCTTCCTTCTAAGTTATCACAGATGATACTTCTACCTGATGTTTTGCACAGAATAACACGGATTGTCATTTTTTTCTGACTCCTACAGAAATGTCCTTGATACCAATTCCCCAGCACCAAAATCAATGATATGATATTTTGAAATATTTGCACTAGAACCTCATTTATGACAACAATTTTATGAATCAGCATAGCAAGTGATTCAAATATCTTAGTGAGCTATCAAAAATTATTTTTCTCATTCGCATATCCATTTGGGATCAAATGTATGTGTTCTTTGGAAGACACAAGCTGATTGAACTGGACTGATACCTGGGGCATGATGTTCTCACAGCAGACAAATACAAGAGAAGGTAATAAACAAGACTAAAGCTCTTACAGCTTTTGTTTGTAAATAGCACAGATCACTTCCATTCATAATCAGAGGACCAAAGATAGTCATATGACCAACCCTGATGCTATCGGGGCAAGAATGAATTATCTTGCCATAGAAAGTGTTCCAAGGGATGGGCTCTACTGGGAGCAAAAGCAAATATTTTGGAGGATAACACAATATTCTATGGATTATTTATGTTAAATAATGATAATACCTAGCACTTGCTAAGCATTTACTATGTACTAATCATTATTCTGAGCACTTTATTAGTAACACGTCAAATGATGGTTACAACAACACTATTAAGTAAAATATAGTACTGACCCCATTTTACAGATGAAGAAATTGAGTCACAAAGGATTGAAAATTTCTTTATGGGAAAAGTCACATAGCTTACCACACTAGGATGTGTAGTGTTAGCGTGTGGACTCACTCATTGCATGATATTGGCTCTCCTTAAGCTGTTCATGTAAGACATATGTATGTAATCATGGGTACATTTTAATATATTTTTATAATAAAAAAGGTATTAGAATATGCCAAATCCTTTGTCAAGTTTAGTTTTTCCTAGACTATCTTTTTACTTGTAGGCCAAAGGTGGTTACTCTGGCCACAGAAATTGATTTTTAAAAAAGCTTTACAAAACTATCCTACCATTCATAAATGAGTATGGCCTATATACCTGCCAGTAAAGAATTCCAGAATTGTGTTGTAAATCTGAAGTAGTTTTTTTTTAATATATTTTTGTCATAATAGATAAGAAATGATATAAATAGAAAAAAGGTTTCAAATATTTTATTAAGTCTCAAAACAATTTTTTTATGCCCAGCTTCTATTTTATGATTTCTCATAAGACATCATGCTAAGGTCTTTATCTTTAAACATTGGGCTCAGTAATTGATGTGAAAGGGGAATGATTAAGATGCCCCTAAAAAGAAGCATTTGGGGGATATTTGGAAGAATTTATAGTAGGGAAAGCAGATGTAGTTTGTTTTAATATCGTCTTTTAAGTAGGTTAGGAAAATTTTGTTTAAATTCTTTTTACTGAGTGACTTCCTTAAGTCTAAGTCTCTTGACACATGATTCCTTCTAAAACATCCAACTAGTCAAACCCTTAGTGACCTATAAGGTTGTGCATTCTGACATGTGTTTCTAGACAGCTGAATACATTTAAATGGAATGGTGTGTGTGTGTGTGTGTGTGTGTGTGTGTGTGTAAAATACTGCTGATTTACTCAAGAAAGTGAAACTATTCTTATTCAAAACAGAAATATGGATTGAGTAGCTGCCAAAAAACACTGTACCAATTTCTAATTCATGAACTAAAATCAATTTAAAGGAATCACAGAAGTTGAATAAATGAAAAGTCTTTTTTGAAGATAATTAAATCATATTTTATGAAAATATTCACATATTCTAAAAGTTATATAGATTTTTAAGGATGTAAAACTCAGGATGTATGTAAAGTATGTACTTGTTTGTAAGTGGCTATTTCAAGAGGAGCTGATTGAGCTGAAAATAAATTGTTACAATCGAGAAAACACTTTCTCTTAGGAATTTGTGAGGTAAGTATATTTAACCTGGAATTACCCTAAAATTCATGTCAATGTGGTTACTTTTTATATAATGAGGAGAATAATAATATTTCTATTTTGTCTCAGGAAGTTTTTCATCACAAAATTTGAGCTTCATCATTACTGTGATTTGTACTTAAGACTTCTGGTAATGATTTTAGCTATTTTAGTTTATAAAAAAATGTTCTTGCATGTTCCTTAGTAATATACAAGGGCTGTCCAGAAAAAATCCAGCCCTAAATGCCTCTATTTTTCATATTACATAGCTGAATACTTTCTGGAAACCCTGATTTATAATATGCAATATATAATGTAATTGCATAATGTATAATATATATTATATATAATCTTTTTTTCTCTCTCCATTGCAAAATTATTTTACTATTTTGATTTCTGCTATTTTACTATTTTTACTATTTTATTTCACTAGACATTCCTGTTAATATTTTATCTTCTTATATTTTAGAATTAGATCTTATTTACTTTAGTGGACTATAGAAAGCATAAGATAGATGCTTGAAAGGCAAGAAATACGGAAAATATATCACATCTCAAACCACTACAGAGGTGCTCTTTTAACACATAAATATCAGAAAACACATGTGCTTAGAATTCATACTCAAGATTCAAATCCAGTTACGAGGTATATAATTTTGGATAAGAGCCTAACTTCTGTAGGTTTTTACCTAACTTGGCAGGAAGAATAAGTGGGAAAATATATATAATAGGTTTAAAATAAATGTTAGTTTATTTCTTGGATCTGAATGTTTAATTTGTATTTTTCAAAATAAAAATACTTTTTGAAAACAGCAAATGAAATGTTATGTGAACAGCTACATAAACACACATAAGAAGGCATGTACTATTGTCTAACTGTCAGCAGGTGCAGAGAACTCTGTCAGCTCATTGATCACTGCCCCTTCCTACTTTTCTGTGTCTGTGGATCAAACACATATTGGACTATCATGGAGATGAATTAACCAATTTTCAGAATTTTCAGGTGTATCTCAAGAGCACTGTAGAATTTGAGAGGTACTGAGATTTTACTTTATACAACAGATGTTCTTTTGTATCTCACAAGATATATCACTAGCTTGGTGATTTCATTCAGTCTTGTGGCTTTAAAGTGATCTAGTAACCACTTATGAATTCATATCTTTTGTCCAAACTATCCTCCTAAATTATAGTCTCATTCATATAACTGCCTCTTTCGCATCTGTACTGGGGTGCCAATATATATTTCAAAAGTATCCTAAACTGCTCTTCTATATCCTAAATGATAGCAAGGGACTTAGTTTGGATTTCTTCAAAAATAGCACCTGAGACCAGAATTGTGGCATAGGAATTATGTGAGGTGATCACAGAAGGAGAGAGGAAGCAAGAAGATAGAGTCAGTGCAGGAAGAACAGTCAATGTAAGAGTGTGTTATCAGGGTCACTGTTTTGGACAGTGGGGCTCAATTCTGCCAGAATCCTGGAGAAGCAATCAGAATGCCTTCCCAAATGCCCCATCTGAAGGCTCCTGTCTCCTATTGTTAAGAGTGGCCTCCAAGTGTTAACTCTCTCCTCCTTTCTGCATTTACAGGCAAGTTCAGTGAGTTCCTGTAGATTTAAAGAAGACCCTAAGGCAGGAACAGAAAGGCATTCTGCACTGTTTAGAAGGAAAGGGACACTTGTGTGGTATAGTGGACCACATTTGCTGCTGAATCATAGGTTGGCCAAAGGGCCGTGATGTGGGATATTGGGGACATTTACTACCTTGTGCACCCTGCATTAAATTCACCCTGTTAGTGAGTTTTCAAAACGCTGGTGGGCACAATCTCTATGCACCACCAACACTGAAGACAGATGATAACTAACCAATAATCATCAAAAGAATCAGCCTGCTCATCTGTGTTTTGAGTAGAGATAATAACGAGTAGAGATAATAGATTTCTAGGGCATGTGTCAAGCTTGAAAAAGAATTGTGGTCTGAAATTTGCAGAAGATAATTGAGGCAGAGTTGAGAGACTGATCTTAGATTAAAAAAAAAAGACATCAACTTTGACAATGTCCTAGTCAAATACGTGCAAACATTAGTTTTACTATTTTTTACATTATAAACATTAGTTTTACTATAGAAATACGTGCAAACATTAGTTTTACTATTTTTTTATTTTAATCTTCTGAATAATATATTTAAATATTATATCCATATAAATATAAATTTCCTTCCCATATATGTCCCTAATCTTCCTAGTACTTCCACCTTTATGAGTGACCAAATATTTTTTGTTTCTGGTATATTCCTGCATAGTTTTTTCATGTAAATAAAACAAACACAAGTAAGTATTTTTATTTCTTTTTCCTTTCACACAAAAGGTTAGTAAAAACATATATTTGCACTTACCTATTTTTTTATTTAACAGTATCTTGGAGAAATTTTATATTTCTTCCTTATTCTCTATTTTTTATATATAGTTAACAGAGCTTTCATTTTTAGTGTTTACCTTTGTACTATAAAATGTGCTTATATTTCTTTGACATGGTTTGCAACATTGCATGATATCCTTTGATTCTCCAAAATTTAACAAATTTGCTCTACCTACTACCTTTTCCTCCCCTTTCTTTTCCAATTTTTGTTGCTTTTATCTTTTGGGCAGTGTGTTGGAATAAGACATTTATGAATCTATTCTGTCTTTCTAATTTCTGTCTTATTTCTTTGGTTAAATATATTAAATGTTCATCCCAGTTGTTTGCCTTATTTTTCCAATTATTTCCTGGTTAGCTAAAATTCGCCTTTATTTCATTAACAATGTATAAAAAGAGACCAGGAAAATTATTTTCTGCATATTTTTTTGGTACTATGACTGCATTTTCTTTTTTATATTTTTTTAATTGTTAAATTTATTGGGATGACATTGGTTAGCAAAAATTACTTAGGATCCAGGTATACAATTCTAAAGTGCATTGTCTGTGTGTTGCATTATGTGCTCACCACCCAGAGTCAGTTCTCTTTCCATCACCATATATTTGACTCCCCCTCCCCTCCTTTCTCACCCCACATTTTCTACATTTTTGTATTTTTAAAATCGTTTGTAATCTTTTCCTTGAAAGTCAGCTTGGCTGAATATAAAATCATTGGATTCTACTTTCTTCACTTCCTTATTTTGTAGGTGTGTTACTCTAATATAATCTCAATTTTTTTCCTACAGCCTGATTATTTCCCTGTTAGATAAACTTTTTGCTTGGCTGTCCATTGTTATTTATTATTATCCTATTGGTCTATTTCATGTGGAACACAAGTGCCTTTTTAATTTGTAAATTTAAGTTCTTTTATTTCAGTAACGTGTTCAAATTTGAACTTCCAAATATGTGTCTTGTTCTGGGGATTAGGTAGTGTATATTCTCAATTTTCTGTTTATCTTCTATGTCTATTACTTCCCCTCTAGTCTTTTGTAGCTCTTTACTTTCACTTCTTTAAATTAATTTTTCTCCTTTTTATACTCTGTGTCCCTTCTAATAATTTCAACTGTGTCTATTCTTCCTCACTCTCCCTAGAATGTCATCATTATTTCTACTGATTGCATTCTCTTCTACTGCTTTCTTGATTTCGACTGCTCACTTCCCATATTTTGACTGATTCTGTTGACTTCAGATCTCTTCCCTGAATTCTTTCAAATTTAACTTTCTTTTTAGATGAAATTGTGGCACTTTAATTTTGAGCTTTAAAATGTAATATGTGCATCTCCACCACAGCAACATAGTGGAGATAAAAATATTACTCTGGTACGTAATACTTGTTGGTAAGTTTTGGGGTGTACTGAACCTCTCTAAAAGCCTTCCATATACTTCCTTTTGCATATTTTTTGCCTGCTCTCAGCTGCCTTGGCTGCAATCCTATGTACTTTGTAGACTGTAGAAATACTTATACACACACACACACACACACACACGAGAGAGAGAGAGAGAGAGAGAGAGAGAGAGAGAGTTGTCCGGAAAAAATACAGCCATAAATGCCTCTATTTTCCATATTATATGGCTTGATGCTTTCCCGAAAGCCCTCATACATATACATTTAGCTTTGCTGGAAATGTACTTTGCAGATTTTCTTGTTGAATTTGTATGGATTCTAGAAGAAAAAGAAACTGCCTTATGCAGCCATGTTTTTGCTGCAGGTCCCAAATTTTTATTTCTTGCCTATTACTTCTGTATTCTGATATGAAAATGTAGCTGTCTCATTAAGTTCTTAGAATGGTAATTAAATCATAAGTATAAATGCAGTGTCATAAAAAATGACTGCTATTATAAAAAACTATTATCATTAATAATCTATTCCTTAGGCTAGGCAATCTTAGGGTAGGAGACTACCTGTGTATGGATATTTTAAATGTTGTATTTCATATTGTAAATATAAGATTTAGTTATGCTAAGGACTAATGGAATACTGTACGTCTCTTAGAAGTTCAAATTTTAGTACATTTTTCTTAATGAGAATGGTAGAAATGATTAATTGCTTATTCTGATTCACAAAGCAGTTCAGAGGACCAAAATAGCCAATTTCATTATTTCGATTATTGTTTACACTGAAGAAGCCTCTGAATGAATTGCAGTTGTTGACCATATGTGCACTGACTTTTATAAACAAAATACTTTTCTTCACAACTACTTAAAAATATGTACAACACATGCAACCAAGACCATTTTTGTCAATGTGAGAAGCCATCACCACCAGTTATCTTCAGCATTTTCCTTAAAAAAAAATCAGATTGCAGCATTAAGCAAAGGAGAGGCAAAACCCACCAAGTTTGCTATACCATGGAAAGCCTAACTTGTTTGTGCCCAACAGTCATCTGCTACATGATGGAAATAGCAGTCAACCACAGAGACATTATTTTTTAATTAGCAAGCGGTTCAACTACTGGAGTTGGAAAAATATTTGGTATAAGCCTGCTCAAAGTTCAACAAGCAAGAGAAAGGGACTCAATAATTCCATAAATGCTCACGTCCCCCGTTGACTTTGCATTGTCTTGCACCTGCCTTTATGTTGTGACTCTTCTTACACATGGTTTTCATTTAAATTTACATTAATTAACCAAAGTGGGCAAGAAATTGCATTCTTTTGTTTCCTTTGCCTCTCTCTATTTAGTGAGAAAATAGAGGTTAAAAGTGGATGGTAAAAGAGAAACTTCGACTAAAAAGCTTAGCGTATGTCATACATTTTCAAAAGCTGTATCATTTGTTTCAGTGGACTCAATTAATGAATTTAATTTTCCCTAGAGAAAATCTGTTAAATATCCTAAAATCAAGTGAAAGCCACATGTGAGAAAGAGGTAAATTAAGCTAAAAGACATTGAAGTGTGGTGGAGTGGAAAATTTGCATGAAAAAAGGTAGGAGATGATAAAAAAATGAATAAATTATTGCGAAAAACACATTTTTTACAAAGGAGACTTTCCTGGAGAAAGAGTATTAACTATTCTTAATCTCAGAAAAGATGACTATACTACTTTGTGGTTATTTTTCTTAATGTACTTCATATTTAAGTTACACGTAGCGTATCTATATCCATCAGCCAGAATTATTTATTTAATTATTGTTAAGTTTTGAGGAATAACCATAAAAAAGAGATCTTTTCCTTTTCTCACTTTAACAAATACATCACAGATAAACATCTAGTTATTACATGTTTGAAGGAAATAGTGGTTGGCAAGCAACGGAGGGAGAAAAATATTTATTTTTCTATAAAAGACGTGAAGCCAGAAACCTCGCATATAGTATCTCATTACATTAACAATACGTACAGTTTAAAATCGTATGTGCAGTGTAGCCCCAGATGTATCATCCCTCAACTTCCCTGTTAAATACCTATAAAATTATACAAAAAAGATAGAAATTTGCTAAGTGAAATAAGCCAGACACAGAAAGAAAAATACTGCATGTAGAATCTAAAAAGAAAAATACTTATACATAGAATCTAAAAAGTCGAATTCATGGAAGCAGATAGTGGAATGGTGGTTATCAAGGGTGTGGACTTGGGGGGTATTGGAAAATATAATTAAGGGATACAAAGATGCAGTTTTTGAAGAGAACTATGAACATTAACCGGCTGTTTTGTTCATCTGAGAAGGTAAGTCTTCAACTATTAATAAATTAAAATTGCTACCACTTCTACAATACTCAGTATATATCAGATAATGTTCTAAATCATTTACATAAATTAATTAGTTAATTTTCCTAGAAACATTATGAGGGAGATACTGTTATTGTATTACTTGGGCTTTCTGGATAATAAACCAAAGCATAGGAAAGTAGAGTTCACACAGCTAGTAAGCGGTGAAATTTGGATATATCCCGGCAATCTGGACGCAATACAGAATGGTGATTGGACCCAAGTGGGGCCTGCATACCTGCCTCAGAGAGCGACTGCAACATTTGTAAAGAAATAGAACATCATTGGAATCAATGATAAAACACGACAGAACACGAGACAAGAAATATCAGTCTGATAAACCAGAGGAGCAAGGACTTCTGAAAATTTTCTCTTAGGAAATCTAGAAGAAAAAAATGTTAGGAAATTATATGGGATCTTTGGTATTATGCAGAAGAGAGAAAATAACCTAAAATCATTAAGTGGAGACAAAAGGAGAAAAGACAGCAGATGGGATGAAAAGAGTGGTAGGAGATTAGAAAGCATTTCCAGAAAATCTAACTCGACAGCAGATCTAAAACCCACGATATACTGTATGTAATTTAACCAATACTGAACAGGATAAACTTGGGTGAGTTCGCAAAAGACATGAGTTAAAAATTGATACTCCTGGAGAAAATATTAGATCAAATGGAAAAGAAGGAATAAGCAAAGATACATAGTAGGAATTGTTTTTTGAGATGAAAAAAACACTACCTGAAAAATATTGAAAAAGCTCTCCATTTCCCACACTAAATAAATTAAAAGATATTTATGCTAGGTTGTAAAAATAATGGCAAAATATGTCTGCCTCACTTTGTGAGTGCAAATAGTTAAGTATTAAGGGGAATTATTGACTTCTTATCATTTTGATGGAATTCATCCCTAAAATCATATGGGCCCTGGACACAGGACCCAGACCATGGCCGTTCCTTAACAATATTTTCCATTTTTTTAATGGTTTGGGCAGCCAGTTCCTTTGTTTAATGCTGTATAATTCTAGAGAAATCTCTATTTTCAAAATTTATAGCTTTGTTACATTTTAAAATATTTTTAAAATATGTCCTCCATATTTGTGATCATATACCCTTTCTCATTCCTAATCTTATGCCTGCAGTTCTGTCTTCTCATCTGCTAGTTATTTCAGAGAGTTGTTTATGTCAGATTTTTTTCAAAGAACCAGGTTTTAAATACAATTAGCAATTCCACCTTATTTATGTTTTCTTGTCTTTTCGCTTCTGCTCTTAGGCTTATTATTTCCTCATGGGTTTTTTGAGCTTGGCTTTTGTGGTGTGGGGTGTTTTAACTAATTTCTTGAGTTAAATATTGAATTTGTTTTCATTCTTTCTTGATTAATACTAAGAGTATTTAAGACTACTTTTTTTTTTCCTCTTGGGCTGTATCCCACAACTTGTAGTGCAGTTACAATATCTAACTAGTCTGCAATTGCAACTTTGTGTTCTCACTGATACAGGACTCATTTAAGAGAGTGCTATTAAGTTTCTACATGGATAAATGTTCTGGATGCTTATTTTTCTTTTAACTCTTCTTATTGTTTTCTAACTTATTTCACTGTGGGTGAAAAATATAGCTTGTACAATTTTAATTTCTGGGAAATATCTATTGGGAGATTTTATATATATGCATACATACGTATGTATATTGAGTTTTAAACAATTTCATCATGTGCTTATAATAACTTTCTTTAATATAAATTTGATGTAATCAAATGCATATTAGTTACCAAGCCATAATAGTACTTTTAATGCAAATTTTAATTTGATATTGGAGTTGCAGAAGCTTCTGCTTTACTTTTTATTTGTTGACTTAATAATTTACTTTTAACTGTTTAGGTTACTTCACTTTAAATGTATCTGTTTGAAAGCACATTTGGATAATTTTTCTCACCAAATAAGGGATTTTGTTCCATTTACATTTATTTCTAAAATTCCATGCTTCCAAACAACATTTTTAATAGATCATAATATTAATAGTGATGCCAAATTAAAATGTATTTCATGAACAAATATCTAAGTAAACATCGGCTACTAATTTCCAGTAATTCAAATTTCACATTAGAATATTAAAGGTTCTAATAATTTCTGTAAAGAAATCTGTTTAAATCTTATTAGTTCTGCTGATGATCTAAGTTTTTATAATGCACAAGAGATATATACTTGCATAAAAGTAGCTATTTATAATTAATTATGCCTTAAAAATGGCATTTTAAAAATTCAATATATCTTTTAAAATTCTATAACAGTCTAAATAGAATAAATTTACAATTCTAATGTGCTTATAACTTTAAAAATAAACATTACAAATTAAATATAAGTGATTTTTCTTAATTATTCTAATACAGCTTTGGATAAAAAATTTTGTATATTTTTAGCTCAGAATCAGAAGACAAATGTGTCATATTTTAATATAAGTGATAACAAATATAAAACATATTCTTAAACCTACAGCAAAAAAAGGGCTATTATGACTGTAATTAATTAACTTCATTATTTCTATAATTGGATAATTTAAAAATAACAGATATATACTTTAGAGAAGTTTCAGGCTTACAGGAAAATTGAGTAGAAATTAGAGAGTGTTCCTCTATAACCTATTTGTTTCTGTCATCCCACCCACACATAGTTTTTCCTATTATTAATATCTTGCATTGGTATGATTTATTTTCTATAAATGAATATTAGTACATTATTAGCTAAAGTCCATTATTTATAGGGTTCCATACAATAGTTATTGTCATTGAAATGTGCAGTGTATCAACCATTACTGTATCATACAGAATCGAGACACTGCGCTGAAATTCCCTTCTGCTTCACCTGTTCATTCCCTCACCCTCTAGCAATCCATGAGAACTACTGATCTTTTTACTGTCTCAATAATTTTGCCCTTGCAAAGTGTTATATACAGATTCTCTTCAATTTACAATGGGATTATGCCCTGATAATACATATGTAAACTAAAAATATCATAGTTAAGAATGCATTTAAAATAATTAAACTACCAAACATCACAGCTTAGCCTAGCTCAGAATACAATATTCAAAAAATGCTAGCCACACCAGACATTGTACATACAGTATCTATTTTTTACCTTCATGATTGCAAGGCCAACTTGGAGCAGTGACTCTCTGCTCCTGCCCAGCATCACGACAGAGCATCTTAGAGCATGTTGCTAGCTCAGGAAACCATTAGTGTGTATGGCTTTTGCACCATCATAAAGGCAAAAAAACCCCTGCAAGTCGAACCATTATTAAGTTGGGGACCATCTTTAGTTGGAATCATACAATATTTAGTCTTTCCAGGCTGGCTTCTTTTAATTAACAATATGCATTTTAGGTCCCTTCGTATCTTTTGGTGGTTTAACAGCTCATTTCTTTTTAACACTGTATAATATTACATTATATGGATGTACCACAGTTTATCCGTTAGACTACTGATCATTTGTCTACTTATCTACATCAAATTTTGACAATTATGAATAAAGCTTCTATAAACATATATGTGGAAGTTTTTCTGTGAACATAACTTTCCATATTTTGGGTGGTAAATACCAAAAAGTGTGATTGCTAAATCATATGGAGAAAGTACATTTAGCTTTGTGAAAAACTGTTAAGCTATCTTCAAAGTGTCTGTACCATATTGTCTTTCAATCAGCAATGAATGAAAGTGCCTGTTGTTTCACATTCTTGTCAGCACTTTATGTTGTTGGTGTTCCAGATTTAGGCCATCCTATTAAGTAGTGTTATCTCATGGTTGTTTAAATTTGCTATCTTCTAATGACATATAATGATAAGCATCTTTTTATATGCTTATTTGCCATCTGTATGGTATATTTTCTTTGGTGAGGAGTCTGTTTAGGTCTTTTGCCCATTTTCAAATAGATTGTTTATTTTCTTCTTGTTGAGTTTTAAGAGTTCTTTATGTATTTTGGGTACAAACTCTTTATTGCCATATGGTTTACAAATATTTTCTCCCATTCTGTGGCTTATTTTTTCACTCTTTCACAAATGATTTTTTCAAACCTGGCAGTCACTTATCTACCAAGAAATGCTGGTTTATCACATTAAGTTAGCTGACGTTACTGTGTTGAAAAATCAAGACACCATGTTTTTATATAGAATGCTAATGGTTGTGGTATTCTGTTACTATTAATAGTAACAACAATATTGGTAAAAATAATAAAAACAGTTGATTTTTTGTGTTGTATCAGGCACTGTGCTACGTGCTTCACATGCATCATCTCATTTATTGTTCGTAACAACCTTCTGTATTAGTTACTACTGTTACTCTTATTTAACAAGTAGCAGCAATACAGAATGAAAGAGTCTATAACTTTTCCATTACAGTAGGCTTGTTGACCCCATAGTATTATGTGGGGAAGAGCTGAATAACTAATGCCCAAATTAGAATCAATCAAAAGGCTCCAGATAGAGTAATTAAAACTTTCCTGGTTTATCTGAATTTTGAAAAATCAAGGTGTTTGTTTCCTGACAAGTAGGCGGTAAAGGATAAAAATAGTTCTTATTGTTATTTAAAATGTTTTTACAAAGTTTACATTCTCACTTAGCAGTGAAAGAAAAAGCTTCGTTATCCAGTCATCCATCAAAGTGCACTTTTGTTGCTTCCATGTCTTGGCCACCATGAACAGTGCTGCGAACATTGGGGTACATAAGTCTTTGTGGACCAAGGTTTTAAAAATTTTTGGTAAATACCCAGAAGGTGGATTGCCAGATCATATAGTAATTCCATTCCCAGTTTTCTGAGGACGCTCCTCACTGTTCTCCATAGCAGTTGTACCGATTTATATTCCTACCAGCAGTGTGTAAGAGTTCCTTTCTCTCCACATCCTCTCCAGCACTAGTTATTCCTTGTCTTGTTGATAACAGCCATTCTCACAGGTGTGAGGTGGTATCTCATTGTGGTTTTGACTTGCATTCCCCTAATATCTAATAAGGTTGAACATTTTTTCATATTTCTTTTGGCCATTGGTTTATCTTCATGGGAGAAGTATCTATTCAGGTCCTCTGCCCATTTTTCAATTGAATTGTTTTTTTTTTATTGTTGTTGAGTTGTATGAGTTTCTTATATACTTTGGATATCAACCCCTTATCACATATATTATTTGCAAATATATTTTCCCATTCAGTAGGTTAACTTTTTCCTTGGTTGAAGGTTTCCTTCACCGTGCAGAAGCTTTTTAGTTTGATGTCCAATTTATTTATTTTTTCGTTTGTTTTTCTTGCTTGAGGAGAAGACAAAGACGTCCTCTTTCACAACCATTATTCAACATAGTACTGGAAGTCCTTGCCACAGCAATCAATCAAGAAAAAGAAGTAAAAGGCATCTAAGTAGGAAAGAAAGATGTAAAGCTGTCATGATTTGCAGATGACATAATACTATACTATATAGAGAACCCCAAATAATCCACCAAAATTAATATAATTATTAAAATAATTCAATAAAGTAGCAAGAAGCAAAATTAATATACAGAAATCTGTCATGTTTCCATATACTAATAATGAACAAATAGAAGGAAAAATGAAGAAAATAGTCGTAGTCACAATTGCATCAAAAGGAATAAAATACCTAGAAATAAACTTAACAGAGGAGGTGAAAGACCTCCTCTCTGAAAACTGTAAGACATTGAAGAAAGAAATTGAAGAGGACTCAAATAAATGGAAAGGTGTATCATAGACAGTGACCATACTACCCAAAGCAATGTATGGATTCAATGCAATTGCTATCAAAATACCCATGTCATTCCCTTCAGAACTGGAACAAATAATACTAAAATTTATAGGGAACCACAAAAGACCCTGAATAGCCCGACCTATCATATGAAAAATGAACAAAGTTGGAGATATGCTCCATGATCTCAAACTATACTACAGAGCTATAATAATAAAAACAGTATAGTATTGGCACAAAAGCTGACACATAGATCAAAGAAACAGAATAGAGAGCCCAGAAATAAACCTTTGCTTGTATGGCCAACTAATCTATGCCAAATGAGGTAAAACTATACACTGAGTAACAACATTTTCTTCAATGAGTGGTTCGGGAAAACTGGACAGATACATGCAAAAAAATAAAACTGAACCACACTCTTATGCCACATACAAAAAAACTTAAAATAGATTAAAGACTTAAATGTAGGTACTGAAAGTATAAAACTCCTAGAAGAAAACATAGGAAATTAACTTTCTGGCATGAGTCTGAATAATATTTTTTTGGACACATCCTCTCAGATAAAAAGCTCTCCTTGAATCTGTTGAATCTTGATTCTTTCCAGCTCAAAATAATCCACATGCCAAAGTGGGACATTCTCAGGCAGCCTGCTCTGAATCCCATCATTAATGATCAAGAAATGATAATCTAAGATTTTTTTCTTTTGAGATGGAAGAATTTTCATTTACTGTCTTTATAGTTGTGTCTTGGTATTCCAGGAGAGAATATTCCCTTTCAAAGTTATTTTTAGAGAGAAAATTCACCGATTATCAGATTCTTAAGACTTCTTCCTTTCTTATTCTATTTTTTTCGTCCAGGAATACAGCAGTTGAGTGAAATGCCAAAGGATTATGCCTTTTCTGGGAGAAACATAACATTATATTCCTTAATTTTCAGAACAGTATACTTGGAGTTTTTCAGCCCTATCTGTTGAAATCTGAACTTCTAATTCACAGTGGTATTGTGATCTGTTTACCAGGAACCAGATTCCAGCTTTGAAAACTTAAAAGAATTTTATTTAAACTCTGGAACTTAATAGTTTAAAAGCTGAAAATGCCATAGAGTTTAAAGTAATTGTCTTAGTACTTCTAAGTCTTGGAATGAAACTTAATTTACAGGGATGATAACTTACCAAATGACTTTCAAGCTATCTTGCTATTCATTCAGTTCTCAGGCCTTAACATCCAGCCACCAAGCATATATAAAAGAAATCCCTTCAAATTCTGTGTTAAAAATAAAAATAACTTAATAAGAAAATGTATGCAAAAAGTAATTTACATCTCTAAGGAAATTAGATGAACAAATTAAAGGAGAACGAAAGCTTATTATAAAACAAGATAATGTCACTAATGTTCTCAGAAAGTGCCACTAAACATAGCACGGCTTTCTTCGAATGAATTATGATGGAAAAAGGATAAATGGGGAACTAAGGCTCAAGAAACAGCTAATGAACAGAGCAATGTGGGTCCCATAAATATGTCCTGCCTAAGGCTATTCATGACCTAAAAGCAACAGGGATCTACCTGGGGGTATTGGGGAGCAATAAAAGACCTTCAAGTAGCTATTGAATGGGCTTGTTCAACATTTTCATCCCTGTAGGGCTGCTAGAGAGTCCTACCATCATCTGGCAGGTAAGGAGCAAGATCTGGAACTTCTCTATCAACAGTACTCCTCAAAGTCACTACATGTCATCTTACAGCTGTTGCTAAATAGTTTGTTGAGTTAAAAAAAAATTATAAACTTGCCTTCAAGTCTTGGTTTTCAGGTTTATTAAATGTGTCACTTTTGGTAAGTCACAATATCTTTCTGAGGTCCAGTGTTTTAATCTGTAACGTGGGCATTATTCTTCACCTCCTAGGTTTTTACAATGACCGTGTGAGGCTGTACACTTTTTGAGGACCGGGCCTTCTTTCCTCATTCGTGGCTCGATCTCTAGCACCTCATTCAATGCTTGTCACAGAGTAGATGATGAATAAATATTTGCTGAATAAATGAAAGGAAGACAATAAATAAAATACAGTATGAGTTGACTTACAAGAACTTAAAATCCTATACAAATGCTAAATGTCATTATTATAAATTATTCAACCAAAACGAACAAATAAAATAATAGCATTATTCTTTCTGTATGTTAAAATTGATTTGCTACAATTACATATATAAAAGGTTCTTTTGAGTGGTGAAATAGTTTCAAGTAAATTCCAGTCATCAGTCCGCAAAGAAAAATATAATGGCTGTCAATGCCTTTGATTTGAGTGATGGTGTTGATCAGTTAGTAGCAGAAAGACATTTTCTCTTGTGGCTCATTGTATAACTAAATGTGCTACAATGACTATCTGGTTTCCTCAAAAGAATATGACATTGGACTGACTGCAAATACTAAATGAACATCACACAACAGGTCTTGCAAAGCTAGCATCTTCTCTGTCAACCACAGAAACTTCATTCTCAAAGATTCATCCCACTGGAAGCTACTTAAAGAGATCATCTGCTGGTCACAAAAATACTTTTCTTTTAAAAAAGGAGCCACTTACCAGGGATTCCAGATTCTTTAATATAAAATCAAGGGGTTAGGGAGGGGAGAAAGGGGAGGGGGTGGGAGAGGAGGGGGGGAAGCTAAATATAAGGTGATGGAAAGAGAAGTCACATTAGGTGGTGAACTTATTATACATCAAGCTGACAATGCACTGTAGAATTGTATGCCTGAAACCTATGTAATCCTTGCTAACAGATGTCACCCCAATAAGTCTAACAATAAAAATGAAT
>PVJL010002114.1:0-169810 GCA_004026885.1 Lyroderma lyra | reverse complement strand
GAAAATTAGGGGGTTTTTAATTAATGATGGCTTCACATATTGAATAAACTATATTTTCAAAATTCAAAAATAATCTTGTTTTCCATTTTTAAATATCATTTTGAAATTCGAAATCTTATACGGCCAGTCTTTTCAGCATGAAATTAATACCTGAGTACTGCTGGAAACTTTGAAACATTTTAAGTATGTTTTTCTATAGTTTAATGTTTTTCATACCCTATACATTCCTTTTTCATTCATTCAACAATGTGGGTATCATCTGGTGGCCGAAATTTTTCTTTTCAACAACTTACATTTTCACATGATATTGTATCCTGTGTCTTGGCTTTATTTTGTAGGACTTCAGATGCCCACTTCTGTTTACAGTCTTCATATTATATCATTGTACTTGTATCTAATGAACTGCTCAGTTACCTTTCATGCACATTAATAAAATATTTTTCAGGAAGATTCTTATAGGACCCATTAAAATAGATCACAAAGTGTATGAAGAGATAAATATATATATTTTAAATTTCTACAACTTATTTTTGCTATAAGAAAATAAATTTAACGAAATATTTTAGCTAATGTAATTCAAATATAGAATAAAAAATTTTAATACATTTCTAATATGTATTTTCTTATGATTATATGCTTACTGTCTTCTTTTTTGTGTGTACAGTGAGTTCCATAACAGTAGGAGTTTATTTAATGCAAGCAGACTATTGCTCTGTAACCTATAAGCACATAAAGAAAATTTAATTTATTCTACTTTAATAAATCTATAATCTCAGTGTTTATTTATTCTATTTGTTCAATGGCACATGAACTCTAAAATCTCTTTCTTGTCTTTTAGGGAAAATATGTATAACATTATACTTATCATCTGTTTATCTTAAAATTTTATATTTGCATATTTTGTGATTAAATGTTTATGATCAAATATATCATACATATGAGACAAAATTAACAATTTGAACCTAATAGAAAATTGCATTTTCTTTGCCAGCCCACATCTTTACCACAAAATGCAAGAAACAGAATGAGCTTTTCTTATTTATTTATATACAAACAATAATTTCATATTCAATTTTTATTTTTTATTTGAATTTTAATTATTTATAAAAGGTTCTATTTTTCTCATGACACATTGTGGGAAGAAATATTTTATTTTACTTTAGCCAAGATTATACTAAGATTGGATATCTTTTACATCTCCTACAAATATTTTCCTAGTCTAAATATAATATTTAAAAATAATTTTGTATATTTATAGACAATGACTGCTATATTTTAATTATTATTCTTCTGGAAATATAGGAAGTAAAGAGACCTGCCTAATGGGCTTGAGATGTATACCTAAGATACACATTAATAATGTGACTAATTGTTCTATAATGTGAGAAACATTTTGTTCGGATTAGGAAACATTTAGGATTTTAAAAAGTCAAGTTAATTTTAATTTTGTCTTAAACTTATGGAATATTTTTGAAGTGTAAGTTAAAGGGAGAAGAGAAACTTGGATAGATGAGAGATACATGTTTATACAAAATAGGAGTGGTCTTCAGGGAAAGTCTTCTAAAGAAAGGAAAGAAAAATATGGATGACAAGGAGGAAATCAGCAAGAGTAGAATTAGGTGATCATAAAAATGTTAAGATGAGAGAAAGAGAGCAATCCAGTGATTAAAAGCATGGGGGAGAAGGAAGTGTCGGTAAAAACCAAATTCCATGGAGTGGTGAAGACGTAGGAGCAGCATAGGAGGTCAAGAGCCTCATAACCCAATCTTGGCAGAAGAGATGTTACTGCTACCTCATTCCATTTACAAATTTGGCTTGTGTTCTGACAGCCTCAGAAATTAGGAATTAGTGAGATAAGGGTTATCTTTCCTAGAGAGAAAGAACTTGAGACCAGAGAAAAACGAAAGGAAAATCATCAGCCTAGGGACTGGACTTCCATGAGACACTGCATGCCTGCAAATGGGTTTAACAGTTGGGCTCCTCAGAAGGCGGGACCCTATATTTATAGACAGTAGCTGGAGGCACAAATGCCTGAGGACCGAGTGGGTTTGGGGAATGGATGCTTGTGCTGACAACTATTGGCCTGGAACTGCACTTACCTTACCATTAATCTGGACTGTCACAGGCTTATCCTATTGGAAGGAAAATGGCAGAATCAACTGATACGAGAGACAACCTGAGGCTTGCTTTGCCCATTAAGTACTCTAATGCACAAGTCTTCAACTCCACTAGTCTATTCATGTATCTAAAAACCACTTTGTGGTAATGCAGCATGCCAGGAGTCTCCAGATCCACTTGAGCTTTCCTAAACTGAAGATCCAGGAGTGAGCTATTAACTTAAGATCATAACTGAAATTAATATAGGGTATGGATAAGCAAGACTCTGGGGGAGTCATTATCTGTCTTCCAGATGTAGGGGGTGAAGAAAGTATGGGAGTAACTGTGCATCTGAAAATATTCATATTCTTTTGGCCGCAGTCCAGATCCTGACTAATAATTTTGAAATGCTGAGGACAGAAGTTAAACAGGCATCTAGATCCCCGTCCACTGGGGAGCCCTTGATCAGCTAGCAGCAGGCCAGCAGTTGGAAAAGCTCTCAATCTTGAAGCCAGGCCAAAAAAATAAAACCTATTGGGTCCGGGCCTATTGTAGGTACTAATAGAGGGACAGAGTCCAGATGAGGGTAAAGACCACAGCCTAAGAAGCAAGGATCCATTGAGAAGTGAGGCAATTGTGTGAGTGCAAGTTGCATAAACTGAAGGAAGATTCTTCTTATTAATGGCTTGAGAACTATAGAGAACAGGGGCATAACTATAAAGCTTTATGTATGTTTCTGATTCTCCTGCTTAAATGCTGATGAGAGAATAATGATAAGTAGGAGGATATAAAAGCAATGGGTCAGGATAATAGCTTATTTGGAGTCAACTTTTAAAATCCTCAAGCATTTGAAAAAGGTACTATATTATCATTTAATTAGCATTCTATTTGCAATGTAAACTAAAGTTATCCTCTTGGGTTTTTGTGACATTACAGAATGATCTCTATGATTATTATTTGTAGTTTAAATTCCCAAAGGACATTTTTGTTTTTTAACTTTAATATCTAAAAAGTCATCAAGGAAAGTATCAGAATATATTTCTCTCTTAATGCTTCACCATTATTTATAATACAAGAAAGTATTTGGGGAAGATTCAGCCATAAAAAAAAGTAGAGCTAGCTCTAACAATACTAAGTAAAACTACATATTATACAGAAAAAATATATATATACGATAATATGAATATTAGGTAAAAATAATTAACATTCATTGGTATGTTTACAGCTTGCCCCACAAGTTGTAACTAATTCATATATATTAATTGATTTAAACCTCACAACAAATTTTGAAGTAGATGCTGCCATCATACATAGTTTATAGAGAGGACACTGAAGCTCAAAGAAATTGAGTAACTTATCCAGAGTCAGTTGGTAAACTTCCAAGCTAGAATTCAAACCCAAGCAGTATGCTCATGGGCCTATATGTTATCCTACCTTTATTGGAGGGAAACACACACACACACACACACACACACACACACACACACATCATAAAGCGTCACTCCAGGATCAAAGTGAGATGTAATCAATGAAATAAAATGGCTCCCACCAGGAGTCCTGTTTAAAATGATACTCACAATGAAGGTAAAATCTTTAATATCAACAGATCCCTTAAAGTCATTAAATGCTTGCCTACCATGATCTAGACCACCAAATAAGGAAATAAATCTAGAAGTTATAGGATCAAGTAAAAAGTTACTAGGTTAACTAGCCATCATTCACTCACTAGGTCTGTTACCAGTCACTTACATGACAGGATTTTTCCTATAGTCTCAGCAATAAATGAATCTCTCACTTTTGTTTTCTGGTTATGTCCTAAATATAATACCTTGAAAATATCTCCTTGAATTACTTGTTCATTCAAGAAAGACTGAAAGAAAGACCATTTTACTTTTAGCTTTGCCATTCATTGATCCGTTTTGTTTTGTCCCTCTTCTGGGGTCTTAGCTAAACTAACGAGGACCACTAATAAATATCATAGTCTCTGAGGCAAGTATAATAGAACCTTAAGAGACAGCTTCAATAAAGCTGGCTTAAGAATCCTTGCTTCTCAACTAAGAGCCTAGCTATGATATATTAACCTATTTACAATTAGGAAAATAATTTGGGCAAGCATTTTGCCCATTATCTTCATGATTATTGCCATCCTCAGCTTCTCATTGCTATGGGCTCCTGATACCCCAAAACATGGCATCTGGATTTAAATTTAAATCATGCATCAGAGTCAGTTGAGAATAATAGGTAGCCCTGATGTCAGCTGTAAAACAATAAGGAAAATGAGGGTGGCAAAGGAACATTAGGAAGAGAATAGAGGCTTAAAAATTCAGAAATGAGTCTTGGGTGTGTGGGAAAAGAAAGAAAAAAGTAGAATTGAGAATAATTTAGAAGAGGTTTTAAATATAGAAGATCTAAAGGCAGAGAGGTTGTTTTAATTTACAAAGTAATTTCAGAATCTGGATATCCTGCCCCCAAAATCCTTGGCAAGGTTATGACACCTCACCAAGTTGTTTGTACAGTGCTGCCGATGTAAGCTCACAGTGGTAAGGTCATGGACTTAATTGTCAGATGCTGGGTAAGATGACAGCTCTGATGGCCATTTCAGAGAGTTCCAAAGTTGCTTTGAAGGATGGATTAGGTGCTGGCATCAGTTCATAGCTTCCCAAGGGGAGTGCTTCGAAGGTGACCGTAGTGATAGACAGCAATGAGGTACGAAGCTCTTTTTCTAGCATGAGTTCATGAAATTAATTGTATGACCTCGTATATGAAAATACCCATTTGCATATGGACGGCAGTGAATTGTTGGGAGTCAAGGCAAATTGTGATGGTGGATAAACTCTAATGGGACCACAATATACTACCTTTGTTTCACATGCTGCATAACCTCCCCACCTTGAATATAGGTGGACCCTATGATGACTTGTTTCTTTCTCATCAAGAGAATGTGGCAAAGGTGATATTTATCACTTGAGTAATTGTTATGTGATATAAGACTGTCTTCCCAGCAGACTAGAAACTCTGTTGCTTGGTATGAAAAAGTAAGCTGCCATGAAATAAGTGGCAATGTCAGAAAAGTTCACATAGTAAGGGACTGGAGGTGGCCTTGATGAGCTGAGGGTGATTTTCAGCAGGAAATCTAAACCCTCAGTTCTGCAGGTGCACCTGAGGGACTGTGGAGCAGATCTCTCCCCAGGTGAGTCTCTGCTGAGACCGCAGCCATGGCTGACAGCTGGATTGCAACTGGCAAGGTCCTGAATGACAACCTAGCTAGGCAGTGCCCCGACTTCTGACCCACAGAAACTATCTCAGAACATGTATGTGCTATTTAAAGTAATTAAGATTGTGGTAATTTGTGATAGAGCAACAGAAAACAAATGCATTAATCACACCATTAATTTATTGTCTTATGTATCAATATTGACTTATGATTTCTTATCATTTACCATCATTATTTATTTTGATACTCATATTGTTTCCGATTTGGCCCATGTGAACCCCTTCAATAGAATGTCTGTGTCCTTTTGACATTTGCCCATCTTTCTTTGATTACCTCCTTGCTTTCTGGTACAATCAGATGTTTCAGGTTCATCTTACACTTTTTCTGACCTAACTCTGCAATCAGCTCTTTTCTCCAAGGATCCTTGTTTCTTCCTGAGTGGAGAACGGTTTTTAGTTACCAAAATTTGGCTTCACGTGTGCTCATCTCTGTTGGAATGTCACGATGTCCCTGTTCCCAGGCCGTTCTGCACACACATGAGTAGGTAGGGAATGTATTTATCGAGCTACGTGTATTGGAAACTCTGAGTTCACACTAACTCAGTCTTCTGTCCAGTGTAGTATAGTAACGTCCACTCTAGCTTTATCCTTTTCCATTTGTAGCCCCTTTTCAAAAGTGAGAAACCCAGCTCTCATTAACCATAACACATTTACCTATTTGATCAATACCCCTGTATGTAATTAATCTCCTTGTGTTACTGCCCCTTCCTCTTCGCAGACACCCTCCTAATCCCACTTAGGTTCTCATATACTGCCCTAACGCTCTATTGCTGCCTCTCCTCCTCACAACTGTCCTGCCTGCACAGATATTTTCTAACTCTGCTTGAAATCTTCATCCTCAAGCTAGCCTGCCCACTCCCTGGCCCCAACATGATTGCAAGCCTAACCCCAATTGGACTCTGACGTTCCATGCCAGCTCATCCTTCCATAGGAACACTGTCCTCACTCTGCTTCATTTCTGGCATTCTATGCCAGGCAGCTGCTGTGCATGGACTCTTTCTTATCTCACTCAAGCTCTGATAATTCATGCCAGGCCCTCCTGCCTGAATTCCCTCTTCTATCTTCAGGCTCTGATGCCCATCTTGGGACTTTCCCTGAATGGATGATTTCTTCACCAGCTCTGCACAATCCTCTTGTCGACACTTAGGCTCTGATAGCCCTCATTTAGGAAACCCTTCATAGGAATGCCCTACTTACCTTGCTTGGACTCTAGTACATACAACGAGGTGTTCTGATACATAAATTTCCCCCTTACCCTTCATGGGCTTCAACACCCAGGCCTGGTAGCCTTTCCATGTAGAAACTTTCCTCACCCTGTCTGGGCACCGACATCTCAATCTAACTCTCCATGACTCGTTCCATCTTTCCAGTTGCAGACACATACCTGGTTCAGCCTCACCTAATGGCTTTGAACTTAATTATTCAAAGAGAAGAAGGGAGAAAGGAAAGACAAATTACAGAAAGAGAAGGAGAATGGGAAGGAAGATAAGAAAAAAAAGGGAGGAAAAACTATATATAACTTTGATTCTATTTATTTAAATAAAATCTCAGTATGTGTGGTGATGCTACATATTTCCAGGTCTTATAAGCTTGCTCAATTTACATATATTTAAGATTTTTAAAGTTTAGTTTATTATAAAATTTAATCATAGTATTTCTTATTTAATAAGATTTCAAGTCAACTGTACCTGGCACATGTAAGATACTCAGAGAAGTCCATTTGTGTTTATTTTTAAAGAAACTTTCATGAATTTGGTAGTGAATTTTCTTCATAAATTATTAACCACCATCTATTTATTTTCTGTGATATACCTGTAAGCTGTGTATATCTTTTGCCTATCAAAATATAACTATAATTGAATGCTAAGCTGGGATATAATTTTTATAATATCTTTATTTAATGTTATCAATTTCTATATATGCATATAAAATTTAACTAAAATGATAGATTTTATTACCCTCACAACATGAGAAATTGTTTAATCTTCTTGAATTTTCCCACTCCATTGCCCATATTCTAAAGTCAATACAAATTTCATGAAATTGTTAAATAGTCAATGGTATTGATAAACAAACAGCTGAAAAGTATATGTATGGAAAATAAATCTGCCTTTGACTCCTGGCCTCTAATTCACAAGAGAAAAATCACTGTTACCAGTTTCTTGGGTCATTATTCATAAATATTAAATATGCCCCAAAGCTGATTATCTATATCAATTCATATATTCGAGAAATTCTGTGCACACAAATGTTTGCCTGTGACGTCTGGTCCAGAAAAGAATGTTCAAGTATCAGGTGATGCCAGCATTAAAGAGCAAAAATTTGGGGCAAAAAAGAATACCCAGAGATAGAAAAATAGAGTTCTAATTTCTTCTTCATCTCACTCAGAAGACTAGTCTTTGGTTTGTCAACTCATAGGAGAAAGAGTG
Source organism: Lyroderma lyra (assembly GCA_004026885.1). NCBI lineage: Eukaryota > Metazoa > Chordata > Mammalia > Chiroptera > Megadermatidae > Lyroderma > Lyroderma lyra. The sequence continues at coordinate 162,011 of PVJL010002114.1, read as the reverse complement.
TGGAGACTTTTTATCCTTTCAGTTAAGTAATTCATACCCATCTGACAGAACACACAAGGCTTCCAGACTAAAACAGGTGACATTACTGGTTGGTTATTTATTGAGCAGATGAAAAAAATTATAAACAATTGAATTTTTAAAACTACAAAAATGATCAGAGACTATCAGTGCTTTGTATTAATAAAGCAATAGTTGTATATAAGAACATATTTATAGTACCTATACAATAGTATGTATCATGTTGTTGTAACCATGTATATTAAAATATAAGCTTGATTTATTCCTCCTAATAGGGTTAGAAAATTTCCTAGAACAGTTTGCTTAACTTACTTCAAGACCAATTAAAATAAACGATTCTTAGTCCACAAAGTGTAATGTGTCTTTTGAAATGTAGCATATGGACTCTCCACATTTTCAATAAATGGTTTCTAATTAATTCAAATTTGTACCCTCAGAGCAGACTGTGTTCAATAAAATCTGTTTCCTAGAAGTAAAATAGTAAGAATAAAGTAATGAATGAACAGTAAAGGAGGAAATAAACAAATTGTGCAAGGGCTAGAGAATAATGAAATTTTTACTGGAATAAGTGGGTGCTGACCGTAAATTACATCTGGGTGGTCAAACCACAAAGGGATAATGCAATCAAATGATAAAACTATATATATTATGACATAATTACTTTCTTACCACTCTTTTATCTTGTTTTACTTCTTTTTCTAAGATCTTTGCAACACATATAATAAAGTGTAATCCATGGTAAAATGTATAATGATGATACCTGCTAAAATATAACTTATGGAACTTTTCAGTAAAGGATAAATGTTTCCTGAAAATACTTCATTTTAAAAATCAGATTTTTAATTTTCAGACTGTATATTACATCTTTAAATTTTGAACAGTAGGATTTGGGTTGATTTTTTTTTTTATATTTAACTTTCGTAAAAAGTAAGACTTATTTGGTGATAATAACAGTATCTTATCGTTTCCTTGGTTATATTATAAGTAATAACATTTATAATTTATTTAGTCAATGAGAGTCACTTGAATTATTTTTTTTATTCTTTTCAACAACCTTTCCCAGTAGATGCCATTGTTATCCTCTACATTTTGCCGAAGAAGCAGATGAGTTTTCAAGAGGTAACAAAATAATGGTTACAGTGTTGGAAAGTGGAAAACCACAGTTAAAATCCGAGTTAATCTGATTCCAAAGCCCATGATCAGCTACTGCATGATGTTGTCATTAAAAATAACTAATTTTGCTTTTAATCTACTTGAGAGTGCAGCAATCCAAGGGAAGCCCCATCAGACGTGCCATGGGGTTTTAGCTGCGTTAGACCCCGGTTGTGTTGGGTGCTGCACAGCAGGAGAACATCCAGATGCACAAAGCTTGTCATTGACTCACTTGCATTCCTCTTCCATGCTGGCTTCCACACGGTCACCATTTCCAGTTTGAAAGTTACAGAAAACATTCCTTAAATGAAGAGGGATGATTGACCTTTTCCTTTAACTTTGCCATTATATTTATTAAGTTCCTTTTCTCCAGTGTTGGTGAAATTATTGCACATAAGATTAATTACTAATTTTCTGGCACATATTTTGAAATAAATGTCATTCTTGGAGTTGAAAATTATAATTATGTTATTGTTCCAATACTATATATTTTCTCCCCAACATTACTGCATCCCCATTTCTATTTAGCTTCCAAAATGCATTGCAGATAAGAAATAAGGACTCTACAGAGTACATATTTAGAAACCTATCTTATGTAATCATCTATTTCCATGCTGTCAATAAAAATATACTCTAAAATTTAAAATATTCTCGTAGCAATTACTAAATTTAAAAAATGGAATTAGTTTAATAATGAATTTTATTTAAACTAATATATAAATATCATTTCAGCATGTAATCATTAAAAGATTACTAAAATATTTTATGTTCTGTTTTACATACGTGGTCTTCAAAAACCAGTGTGTATTTTACAGTTATAAAACATTTCAATTTGGACTAGCCACATTTTAAGTACTTGATGGCCACATGTGGCTAGCAGCCACCATATTGGAAAGTGTAAATCTAGATAGTTTTAGCCAAGATTCTTGCTTTTGAATGACATAATTTAGGCAAAATAGAAATTTATTGTCTCAGTAAAATCAGAAAAAGTCCAACAAACAAAGGAACAAAGATATAGCTGGGAACTCAAGAAACAATAGAATGTGGAACTTAATGACTTCCAGGATTTCTTTTTCCCTTCGTTCTCTCACATTGCCCAGTTGGTCTCTCCGTAAGTCTGATAACATGGCCCTTAGAAATTCCCAAGGTTCATATTCCACAGAAGGTTGTTCCAAGCCTCACACCTGCAGGACTAATTCTCTTCAGTTTCATTTCAATCATCCCAAGGAAGAACTCTATGTGACACATCTATTGTTTTGCTTTCCTAGCCAATTGCAGAGATCAGACACACTACTTTTATTTGAGAACTGCTCCTTTCTAACTCTAGAATTCTGGTAGAGATGAGAATTTATGGCAATATTTTCTCACAACATGGATAAGTATGCAATCCAGGCTGACCTATTAGTGTGCTATATTCCTCTAGAAACAGTGATTATTTGTAGTGAATCTTTAACTAATCGGGACAATTAGAATCATTTGGGGGAAGACTGATATGGGTGATGGATGAGAGTTTATGCTATCTCCAACTGAGAATATGAGTTAAAAGAAAATTATAAGCTTCTGAATACTGGGACCCATCCTTGCAGCCATTTGGGAAACACCTGCTTGAAAATTAAGTCAACATAGAGTAAAAGATGACCAGGCGATCAAAAGAAAGAGTGCCATGATAATGATATTTTAAAAACACCTGGATTCAGATATATCAGAGCCCATTTTTACTCCTTGATAAATATTCTAAGAAGGTGGCTCAGAATGTGAGGGACAACAGCATGAGACCATAATTGGTCCAGTTTGGGTCAGGGTTCCAGGCCAAAATGTGGCTATCCATAAAGTATAATAAAATAAAATTAAAAATCATGCACACCAGTTCTAATATTAATCCAATGACTTTTTTTGTGTGTTGAACTAAGCCTCCTGCAGATGATCATTATTAATGCTAGACAAAATACATAAAGCAACTGTTTGAAGGCATTGAAAAGCAACCAACCAACTCAGGAGGACCTGAGGGATGACAATTCTTGAGATAAGCACACAGGCAAGCTCCACATTAACCTCACTTATTCTCTGAAGGCAATTTCCACATTGTGAGGCACAGAATAGAACCTGGGTAGCAGGTGCTCATCTCACTAGCTGAAGACGTAGAGGTTGAAGTTTGATGCAACCGAAAGGGCTGCAACTAGAGCAACATTGAGGAGGAGAAGAAACAGAGAGGAAGAATAAAAATCCCCATAGTTGTTCTCCATGTGTCTTTCACCATTTTCTAAGATTTGCATGTCCAAGGCAAAACTCCAAAATTTTAAATAAAAATAACAACTGGGGGGATAAAGAGTTGATGAGAGTTCACTTGTGTAATATTAGTAAAAATATTTGCAGTTCAAGTTCCATCCTTGTGTACGAGTGTTATAAGCCTTCATATGCACTGCATTTCAATTAAGATGTCAGGAAAGTTACACCCTGGAAGTAAGGTCCAAAACTTAGGAGTTAGAGTTACACGGTGGGACTAAGGGCTCTGTCCTAGTGGGAGGGGCACAACTAGAGATGTGATAATAAAATTTAAGAAAAGGAGACCATTCTGAAAACTTTCAAGGACTAAAAACAGATCACTCAAAAGAAAAGAAAGATTACGGTGTCTTGTTAACAGTGATTAGGAACATACTAAAAAAGTTAAATGAAAGACTAAAAGAAATGTTCAAAGTATTAAAGGAAAGAAATATCAAATTAGGATTTTATAATTTGTTGGTATTTTTTAAATAAGAGACTATCATATAAATATTCCCAAGAATGGTAGCACCCGAAGACCCACTTGAAAACCCTTGGTGGAAACGCTCTCCATTAAGAAGAGAGGTGAACTTAGGAGGTCACTCATAGTTTTCCTTTTCTTTAGTTTACCTTTTTCTTTGATTTAAATATGTCCCCTTGTTGACAATATATTGCTAAAGTTTTTTTATTTTATTAGGGAATCTCTGTTTTTTAATTTTACTTGGCAAGTATATTTCATTTATATTTCTTGTATGTTATATAATATGTATCTGTATCATGATACTTTCATTTATCACTTTGTTTTTTCTGGTTTTCTGTTTTCATTGTATTGATTACATTTTCTTCTTCCCACTGGTTTAGACGTCATGCATTTATTTTATTTTGCTATCAGTTACTGCTAACTTAGTAAGGCCCATTCTTATTTTACCTTATCAATTGTTTAAACTTCTCAAGATTTGTATCTTCCACCTAAACAAATCAGCTCCTTTCTTTGTTTTTGTCTACTCCCTCCCGCCAGCCATGTAGCTATTATCTGTTTTTTTTTAAATCTTCTGTGGTATATGTATAACCTTCGTTCTTCTGTTTTTCTTGCGTGTTTAAATCATGTGTGTGTGTGTGTGTGTGTGTGTATGTGTGTGTTTAATGCTCATCGTTACTTCTCATACGTATGAAGACAGCTCTGATGGCCATTCCAGAAAAAGAGTTTTGAGCACAAAGAAACATATGGTAGCAATCATACCATCAGACAAAATAGAATTGGAAATGAAAACTCTTACTGAGGAAAGATATTTATAACGGTAAAATGATAATAATGCTGGTAATACTAATACTAATGAACACATATAAAGTGATTATTATATGTCAGGTACCATTCCAAATACTTTACATATTACAACACACTTAATATTCATAACAACCAAAAGATACAGGTACTACTATTACCTGCATTTAATAGATGAGACAAATGAGGCACAGGGTGATTAAGTAACTTGCTTACAGCTAGAAAGTGTTAAAGCCGGAATTAAAACTCTGACACTATGCTTTTAGGTCCTATGCTATTGTCTTCTAAATATACTAATCATGAACATATATGCAAAAGCAAAAGCATAGAAGGTTTAAATAGTAATTAAGTATAATGAATAAATACATAGGGAATTTTATTTTTAACAAACCAAAATTACATTTTTAGCTCTTATACAATCTTAAAGTATCTTTTACATCTCCAACCCATATGTTTTTTTCTGGCCTGAACACTTATCTTACTATTCAACATCTCAAACTTATTTTGTTGAAACTAATTACTCCCCCAAACCTACTTTATGGACAACCTGGAAGCATCCACGCTATGTTCATCTCTCTCTCTCCTCACTTCTGATTTATTAAGAAGTCATGTTTGCACCAACCTAAAAATATATTCACAATCCAACCATATTTCACCATCTCCACTGAAATCACCATGTTGCGGTTCATCATCATTAATTACCCTATTGTTATAGTCTCCTAACTCTTCTTTTTTCCATCTTAGACCCTACAGATCCCTCACTCAATGGCCAGTATTTAAAATGTAAGTGAGAATCATGTCAATTTTTTCAAAAACTTCTGATGGCTCTGTCAGAACAAAAGTAAAAGTTTTTACAACACTCTCCAAGGCCCTCCTTCATTTGGCCTTCATTATCACACATTCCTTGAAGAGTCTCATGACATTTTTACCACAGGACATTTCATGGGCTGGCCTTTCTCCTTGAAATGATATTATTTCAGATATCCCAATGACTAATTGCTTCACCTTCTTTTATTTTTTCTATTCAAATGCCACTTTTACAATAAAGCTGACCATCATCATTCTATTTAAAATTGAAATCTTACCTCATCTGGCACTCCCAATATGCTTTAACCAACTCTACATTTTTCTTTTCCATAGCATTTTTCTTTACCTAATTTTCCATTTATCTATTAGCTATGGTTAATTATATTTTTATTTTTGGTAGAATATAAGCTCCATGAGAAAAGATATTTTTGTCTGTTTTATTTCCTAATTATTCCCAAGTGTGTATAAGAGTGCCAGATACAGAATATTAATATTTATTAAATATTTGTTGCATGACTGGTCATAAAGTAGTCAAAAACTAAATTTTCTCAAGGCCATATGGAAGCTTCATAACATATTCAAATCAATGAATATTATACTGAAGCTATAATCAGATTACAAAGCAATAAATTTAGAAATTAATAATTAAAAGGAATGTTTAAAAGGTTTGTAATGACTGTAAAATACTAAATAATGTATTATGAAAAAACTTGAGTTTAAGATCTAATCTTTAGGGAAATTATAAAGTGATAGGAACTGATCAAAAGTGAAAACACAGTAGTTAAAATTTATTATATACAGCTAAAGCAGAATTTGGGGAAAAAAGTTATAGCCTTATATACATTAGTCATAAAGCAAGAAATATTTAAATAATGTTAATTTTATTTTGAAAAAGAGCAAAAGAATAAAGCCAATGAAACAATCAGAATACAATATACATACTGACAAAATAATTTAAGTAAACAAATAAAAGAAGAATAACACCAAAATGAAGATTGGTTAAAAAGGAAAACTTTGTCAACATTTATTAAGACAAAAAGGGAAGATGTAATGAAAACGTATACCAGGAAAAGGAAATGTAATTTCAGATATTATGGATATTTTAAAAAACAATATAACAATACTTTTAATAATATACGCTAATAAAGTTGATAATCTATAACAATTGTTTACAACCAGAAGCAATATCAACCCCTAATTTGCATTTGGAAATCTGTGGCAGTACTTATGATTCTCATAACATCTGAGATGCAATTGATATGTTTAGTTATCACAGTTCAGGATGAAAACTTGAAGTATGGGAAGAAATTAAAATGATAAATTAAAGATACACCATGTTTCTTTTTTCCTACCTCTGCTCTCCCACTAAAAGAGTGATCAAGTCTGTATTGCTTTACAGATAAATTTTGCTAAATTTTCAATGAACAGACATATTTACCTATGTATTTTGTTTCAAGAAATAGCAAAAGAGGAAAAGTTTATTAAGAATTTTTTTTAATAAGGCTAGCACAAAAATGTACTCTAAAATCAAATAAGAACAGTATAAGAAAAATATGTGATAAGACATTTTTCTGTTAAATCTAGAAGTAAGTATCTTAATTTTATCTACTGATATCGAAAGTATAGTAAGAAACAAAGGATGGTTTAAAATTATAAACTTTTATTTTTAAATCACCTACATTTTTATGTTGTAATTATTTGAGTATTACAACAATGTATGTAAAACATTTCATAAAATCAATTACCTATACAGTTGATTCTTGAATAAATAATGCAGAGATTAGGGGCAACAGCCTCCAGGTCAGTCAAAAATCCACATATAATTTTTGACTTCCTCAGAAATTAACTATGAATAGCCTACTGTTGACCTTACTGAGAACAAAAACAGTTGAGTAGGCTGAAGAGGAGGAAGAGAAGATGTTGCTCTTGCTCTTTCAGGGTGGGAGAAGAAGAGGTGGAAGAGGTCAATGAGGACTGGGGAGAGGCAGGCATTCATTTATCTGGAAATTGTGGGCAACCCCAGCTGCAGGCCTCAATCTATGGTATATATCAAGCAATTCAACTTTTTCTTGTAACCTGACCTTTCTCTGCTTCTTGGGAGCACTTCCAGCATCACTAGTGGCGCTTCATATGGGTCTCATGGTGTTATTCAAGCTTTATAGTTTTGCACTAAACACGATGACAAATATGTGAGAATTGTGAGAGATAACTTTTTACTGTGATACACAATTTGCTGGAGAGACGAACTGCTCACATGGGGATGATCAGCATCATGTGGCGGTTTAACAGATACTCGCAGCACTTGAGTTCACTGTTGTTAACAGCAACAGGTGGCTAAAAATTTATTACAGTAGAACAGTATGTGCTACAATTAATTCAATGCAGTTATAATTTAATACTGAATCTTTACATTTGTTTACATTTCTACTGAGCAAGTCACCATGTACAGTCTATGCTTGCATGTGTTTTAATGAACTAACATTTTATAATAGGTTTCTATATATTTTATGGTAGTAAATGATAAAATAGACTAGTTTCTCCACATACTTTGTGCACACATGGCACACCTAACTTTTTCTTAGTTATTTTTTTTCAATATTTCTAGGCTACGACATTGCTTTGTGACTCGTTTCAAATTTTTTATAATCTTCAAAATATTTCCTATGGCTTAATTTAAAAAAATCTGTGTGTAAGTGGACTCATGCAGTTCAAACACATGTTGTTCAAGGGTTAACTGTATATTGCTTTGAAAAACTCTCAGAAAACAAGGGAACTATATCAAACTTTGTACAGTAAAAAAAGAAACCTGTATACTTTAAACATATAGAAAATATTCTTCTTAATGGAGGAATTTTTGATGAATTGAAATGCATAAAATCAAGAATAAAATGTTGATGTCCATCATCACAGTTGCTTTTTAGTGTAATATTGAAGATTATCACCAACTGGTATGGTCTGGAAGTTCTCATGTCCCCCCAATTCCTTGTTGAAATCTGAATGTCCAATGTGATGGTGTCAGTAGGTAGGTGATTAGGCCATAGAGACAGAGCCCTCTGTATATGTCATTACTTCCTTAATGAAAGAGAGCCCAGAGAGTTCCCTTGCCTCCTTCTATCATGTGAAGATATGAAGTGAAGTTTGCAACTCAGAAGAAGGCCCTTACCATAGCCTGCTCTCAGACTTCCAGGCTTAAGAACTGGAAGCAATACGTTTCTGCTGTTGGTCAGCCACCCTGTTGATGATATTTTGTCATAGCAGTTTGAAGAAACTAAGACATCAACCATTTAAGAAACAGACAGGAATAGTATAAGGATTATAAGAAAAGAGAAAATAATCTATATAGACAACTCAAAAATAAACAATTTTAAACATAATAGTAAAAAAGTTCACACAGATAAAAGTTAAACTTAGGAAGTCAGTGACATTATTATCAGCAATAAACATATAGAATATAAGTTAAAAATGTGATTCCATTTATGAGAAATGAATTATAAAGTGTAAATTTTTAATAGAATAATAAAATTGTAAAATAACAAATAATACACAAACCTCAGAGAATAACATTAAAAATCTGTTAAAGGGGCAAATAAGAAAAGATCTTCAACATGATTAGTCAGTGGAAACATGCAAATCAAAACCACAATGAGACACCTCTCCACATCCATTAGGATGGCTATAATAAAGAAAACAGAACATAACAATGGTTATAGAGGATGTGGAAAAATTGTGAAGTTCATACATTGCTGCTGGGAATATAAAATGGTGTAACCACTGGGAAAAACAATTTGATGATTCCTTAATGTATTAAATATAGAATTACCATGTGACCCAGCAATTCTTCTCTGAAGTAGCAAGTTAAAGAGTTGAAAGCAGATACCCAAGGACTTGTACACAAATATTCACAGCAGCACTACAAACAGTATCTAATAAATGGGGGCAAAAGCTTCATCAACAGATGAGTGGATAAACAAATATCCATACAAGAAAATATTATTTATCCTAAAAAAAGAATAAAGTATGGATATATACCACATGAATGAATGATAAAAAATATGCTAAATGAAAAAAACCATACACAAAAGTCACATCTTGTGTCACTTTACTTGTATTTATGTGAAATGTCCAAAATAGGAAGAGAGAGAGAAAGCAGATTGGGGGTTGCCAATGGCTGGAGAGAAGCAGAAATAAGATGTGACTGTTTGATAAGTACAGAGTTTTGTTTTGTGGTGATGAAAATATTTTGATAATTGATAGTAATGGTAGTTACACAACATTGTGAGTGTACAAAAACCATTGAATTGTGTGCTTTAACCAAAATTTTAGGTTGTATCATTTTCACTTCCCTAAAAAGTAAATATATAAAAATCTACTAAAGGACATGCAAATTTTTTAATCCATGGAGAATATAAACCACGTTTATAGATGTAAAACTTTACATAGAAAATATGTCAGTTACCTCCAAATTTTCCATAAATTCTATTCCACAGTATAACCTATTTAATATTCCAACAGATTTTTATATGGAAAGAATTTATATAAGAGATAGAAATAGCAAAGGGAGGGGACTTATTACTAGATATTAAAGCAGGGCTGGGCAAGACATCAATAGCAGTTCACTGGTGGACTGCAAAGCAATTTGGGGGTAACTGCCTGAATAACAAAATAAATAGGTAGTGAACAGCAACACTTAGAGAAGTAGCCCTTGCCTGAAAAAGTTTTCCCATCCCTGTATTACTATAGTATAATGCTGGCTTCTAGCCAAGATGTGGAAAGATAGAGAAAGCATCATTTCCACTGTGACAAGAAAACCCCAGGGTATCTATAGAATCATTATTAACCTTTCCTTCCTCAGTGAGCTTGAAGTTGCAGGGAGACCTATTTGCCCCTAATCTAAAGAAAGACAACTGCCCCCAACTAGTACCTGAGCTTGAGAGAAAGACAGTGCTGCTGTAGGAATGAATAGGAAGAATTTGCTATCTACAAATTGCTAAAGGCTGAACATGGGTGAGTAGGAAGGTATAAAGTTCCTGGGCTAGTGCAAAGGGTAAGTATGAAGAGAAGGGGAGATTGCATAAATTTATAGGCTCTTCTCCATGGGCTTCAAGTGGGCAATCACAAGAAAAATTAAAAGCCAGTCAGGAAAGCATGAATGCTGCTTCAGTACTGCAGGCTTGATGGAGAGTCAGCCTGTTGCTGTGGGAAAGGCACCAAATCTGCCCAGACTTTGCTCATCAACAGAGCAACAGACATATTATTGCCAAACACAGCTTTCCCCTAATTTTTATCTGTACATTCACTGTAATTCCAATAAAATCCCAGAAATTTTAGAAATTGAAAGTTCTAAAATACATATAGAAAGACAAAGGAACTAGCATAGTCAAAAACATTTTGAAAAACAACAAAGAGGATACAGAATATCTGATTTCAAGATGTACTCTGATACTACAGTAATCAAGGCAGTTTCGAGAACTTCACCAAAAAAGATATGAGGGCAAGAAAAAACACATGTGAGAATGCTTAAGATATTATTAATCATAATGGAAAAGTAAGTTAAAATCACAAGCAGGACCAATATATACCTATTGAAATAACAAAGAAGGAAAGAAAGAAAGAAAGAAAGAAAGAAAGAAAGAAAGAAAGAAAGAAAGAAGGAAGGAAGGAAGGAAGGAAGGAAGGAAGGAAGGAAGGAACGAACGAAAGAAAGAAAGAAAGAAAAGAAAGAAAGAAAGAAAGAAGGAAGAAAGAATGAAAAAGAAAGAGAAAGAAAAAAGGAAGGAAGGAAGGAAGAAGGAAAGTAGGGAGGAAGGGAGGGAGGAAGGGAGGAAGAGAAAGAAAGAATATTATCAGTTGTTGGAGAGGGTGCAGAGCACTTAGACATCTCATATATTGCTGAGGGAATGCATAGTGTTATTGCCACTTTGGAAAATAGTTTGGCAGTTTCTTAGATAAGTTTAGACGTATAACCTAGCAATCTTATTCACGTGAATTTTTATAGTAGCTTTACTCATAAATACCAAAAATGAAATATAGCCCAAGTATCATTTAATTGGTAAATGAATAAACAAATTGTGATATACAAAAGAATGGCTTACTAATTGTCTATAAAAACAGAGCAAGCTACAGATATATGAAACATGGATTGCCTCAAGTGAATTACACTAAGTGATAGAAGCCTTCTCAAAATGCTACATGCTCTCTGATTCTGTTCGTGTGACATTCTGAAGAAGGCACAGGCAGTGGTTGTCAGAAGTTGGGCTGGAGGTGTATATTGACTACAAAGGCATCTGAGGGTATTTTGTGAGGGAGGTGATGGAATTCTTTTTTTTATATCTTGGATACAAAGGTAGCTACATTGACTTGTCTTCCAAAATCCATAGAACTCTACCTAGAGGATGAATTTTACTGTTTGTACTGTTTGTATTCATACCCTAATAACCTGAAAATTACAATAACACCATAGTAATGAAAATATTATGAAACTGACATTTAAACAGAAAACTAGATCAGTAGAACACAACTGAGAGTTTAGAAAGAGATATATATGTATGTGAGAACTTAGTTGATGAATTCCCACTATAAAACAATTTGGAAAACTGTCTATCATATGAAGAAAAATACATCTCAAACCTTACTGTACCGCATCATATGCAAAAGTGGGTTTCATGTGGTTTATAAACTAAATCCAAAAGGTAAAACCATAGCAGGGATGTCCAAATTTTTGTCTTCTCTGAGCCACATTGGAAGAAGAGGAATTGTCTTGGGCCACACATAAAATACACTAACACTGACGATAGCTGATGAGAAAAAAAAAATCATAATGTTTTAAGAAAGTTTATGAATTTGTCTTAGGCCACATTCAAAGACATCCTGAGCCACATGCTGCCCACAGGCCCCAGTAGGACAAGCTTGCTTATAGGCTACTGGAAGAAAATATTAATTTATGTCTTTGGGATCAAAGGTTAGGTAAAGCTTCTTGAATAAGACCTCAAAATAGGTAACTTAAAGTGAAAACTGAAGTTAACCACATAAAGTGAATTATTTTGGAATGGTACATGGGAAATCCAAATGGCTAACACGTTTTTTAAAAGAATAACATAGTCATTAACAATGAACAAAAATGCAAATGAATAAGCACATTTGAAAGGTAGGTATTAAAATATTAATTATTGGGAATGTGGGAACCCAAGAATTCTCTCTGTAACCAGGTATAGTCAAGTTGGTAGTTTTAAGGATTGATATACCTTTAGAGTTAGACCGAGTAATTGTACATGTAAATACATATGTATATTTCATGGTCTAAATAGAATGAGTATTTGATTGGGTTCATTGCAGTGAAGTTTGCCATAGTGGGGAGTTGGAGGCAATCTATGCCTTTGCAATACAATTATATATAAGTTTTTTTTTTTGTTTGTTTGTTTTTTCTTTTTGGTATGTGGGTAGCTCCCTGGCTGGGAATCAAACTCGGCGGCAGCACCGACAGCACCAATGCCGAAGCCTTAAGCCACTACACCATCAGGGAACTCCATAATTATATATAAGTAGAATGTGATGGAGGAAATACTCTGATATATAAACTCACCACTGAGGAGCAATAAGTTAAATGTACAGAAGTTACTTAAATTCTTTCACTTTTAAAAAGGAATTAATAAGAATACATATATAATAGTGTTACTGAGAAGGTAAGTGAGTTAATGATACAGTATTTTAGTCTGTCTTGGCTGCTGTCACAAGACTTAGTGGCTTATAAACAACAGAAATTTATTTTTCACAGTTTTGGAGGCTGAAAGTCCAGATCAAGTTGCTAGCACAGCTGGCTCTGGCAAGGGCCTTCTTTGAGGTTGCAGACTGCCACTTCTCTTATTCTCATGGGAGGAGAGACGTGGGGAAACAAGCTTTTTGTGATGCTTAGAAAGGCTCTAATCCGGTTTATGGGAGCTCCACCCTCCTGACCTCATCTAATCACCTCTCAAAAGCCCCACCTTTTTATACCATTCCATTGGGGAATAGAGCTTTAACATGAATTTCAGAGAAACATAAACAGTCTATAACATACAGTATACAAGCTCTGACAATTAAGTTCATGAATTTACCACCATGCGCTTATATTGGCAGCACTCTACGAACAACTCAGTAAGGTTTCATAACCTTGACATACCTCTGTCTCACAGCTGTGTTCCTGTAGACATGTGGCGGTCTTGCTGAGTGGCATTCATTATGGTTGTTTCGTGTTTTTGTGTGCTGTTGCGAGAGTAAGAGCTTGATTTAAGAGGAAAAATCAAACATTTGTTAAACTTGACAAGAGTGGAAGTGAAATCAGGGACATGTTAGTTCAAATTTATGGGGATAATGTCATGAAGAAAATGGCAGTGTACAAATGGATTAAAAGTTTTTCTGAGGGGAGAGAAAGCATCACTGAAGAGAAAGTGTTAATGCAGAGAGGTCAGGGCAGCCAGTAACGAGCAGAACTGATGAAAACATTGCAAAAATTTATCAAGTTGTATGTCAAAATCATTGGCTGACTATGAGAAGAATAACAGACCAAGTAAACATTATAGAGAAACTGTTAGGCAAATCTTCACTGAAAATCTCGGCATGAGAAAGGTGTGAGCAAAAATGGTCCCAAACTCACCAATAAACAAAAGTAGAGTTGAAGTTTGCCAAGACCTTTTGGGGAAGTAAGATGATGTTTTGGGCTGTGCAGTCACTGGTGATGAAACATGACTGTACCAATACAAGCCTGAAACAAAGTGCACAATGGAAGTCAGCCAATGCCTCACAACCAAAAAAGTACCATCAATCCAAATCAAGAATCAAAACATTGTTCTATCTTTTTTGATAACAGAGGAATTGTTCATTATGAATTTGTACCAACTGGACAGTCAACCAAGTTTACTATTTTGAAGTGCTGAAAAAGCTGCATGAAAAAGTCAGATAAAAACGACCTGAACTTTTCACTAACAACTCAAAGCTCTTACATGACAACAATGTACCAGCTCACAGGGCACTGTCTGCGAGGGAGTTTTTAGCCAGTAAACAAATAACTGTATTGCAACACCCTCCCTACTCACTGATCTGGCCCTCAATGACTTTATTCTTTACCTGAAAATCAAGGAAATATTGAAAGGAAGATATTTTGATAACATTCAGGACATCAAGGGTAATATGATAACAGCTCTGATGGCCGGCCATTCCAGAAAGTGTTCCAAAATTGCTTTGAAAGGTGGACTAGGTGCTGGCGTCAGTGTACAGCTTCCCAAGGGGAGTACTCCAAAGGTGACTGTAGTGATATTAAGCAATGAGGTAGCACTTTCTTTAGGATGAGTTCACAAGTTTAATTCTCAGATCTTGCATGAAAAGACTAAGATAGTAATTGACAAAATTATAAATACCCAATGAATATTAGTTACCACTATTTTCATTGTTGCATATCATAATATGACAAGGTGATTTTTAAAAGTTTTAAGTCAGAAAAGTAAGAAGCGGTTTTAAAAGGTTTGAAGCACATAGACAGACAGACACACACACACACACACACACACACACACGGGTAGAGAGAGAGAGAGAGAGAGAGAGAGAGAGATGAATAATTCCCAATTTCCCACCACTGTTAAATTGGCTGATTCTGTAATTTGAGACAGCATTTCAGAAGCTTATTTCTTCCCTCTTCTTGGTTCTTTCTACCAACATCTCAATAAACCTCAACGATCTGAAATGCCTTATCTCCCATCAGTAACAAACCCTGAAGCTGTTTATAATAAGCCTGACTGTACTGTGCTTTGTGTGTTGACTGCCCCATGAGTTCCCGTCCATAGATTCATTCCTTCCCCTGTCAGAACTGAACTGTAAGCAGGCACCATTGCCCTCTGCTGGATGAATGTTTAGAGTCCTATTAAGAGTAGTCTCATTTTCCTTAGCTCTGAAGTTAAACTTCATGTGTTATGATTAACTCATAAAATAATATTGGTGTTACTTCATAAAGAATTTGGGTGTTGGATTACACAGTGACATATTTTTTCCTTTATGTTAGTTCAAAAAATGTTTAAGTACTTCAACAGAATATGTTCATGGAATTAGTCTAGTTTCTGTCTCTTTCAGTTGTCCATGCATGTACGTAGTGAGTTTCACTTTGATGGTTGCTTGTTGTGTTCATATTTTCTTTGATTTAGTAGCAACATCTGAGATTTCACTTTCAAAAATAATAATATCTGGATTAATTCCAACTTTGAAATACGAATTTATCCCTCTCATCTCATTTATTTATTTTGTTGTATCTTTAAGAACTGTTTATCATGAGCATTTCTAGTGTCTGCACTGTATTAAAGGCAAGCACCCCTCCCCGACACAATGTCAATGACATTTCGCAACATAGTTATTTTAGTTCTATTAAAAATTAATTGTAATTAAAATAGACCGTTCTAAACCTCCAGACGTGTTGATGACTCAGAAGATGATTAATAATCTGTAGAAAAGAAGGTTCATTCTCCACAGAATCTTCTGCTCTGACTCTTACACTCTTTGTGTGCTCAGAAAGAAAATCTTAACTACTAAGACAAATGAAGAAATGTCAAGAATGTCCCTGAAAAGGAATTTAATGACAGTATTTGAGAATGTTTATTTAGAAGACTATAGTATAGGCAAAGGATCCTCTCCCATGGTGAGATGCACGGGAAATGGGTGTAAGAATGAAATGGATGAAACTTAAATGCCTGGCACTGGTTTTGAAAATGAGTAACAAAGGTGGACTTCAAATCTACTTGACAGATATCTCCCTAAGGTATGTTATGTGACGTTCCATCTAGCAAAAAGGAGGTGAATTCCATTAAGGGAAAAACAGTTAAACTTCATCATGTATCAGTTTGAGTGTTCTGAGCCTATACATTAATATATCTGAAACTTTATTGATTGACGGCCAGGACATAACGGTTACTCGAGGATTGTCAGAAATTAGCTTTGTACAGCTTTAAGAGGGGGCAGTAGAAGTTATATTTGATATGATCTTTTGGTTGTTGATGTGATGAGCTTTTTTGCCATCTTGTTATTGCTTGTATTTTGGGAAGACACGACACTGGGGACAGCATCCAGCTGAAAAATCTAGTGATTAATCTCTGGAAAATAAATAGTCCATAAAATGCAGTGTAAGAAGTGGTATAATAGGAAAGATATCCCAGAGCAGTGGACAGAAGGGTCAAAAATATTTTCCAGAAGAAATGAAATCTACCTTGAAATATACTCATATATTCTAAGGTAAAGAAACAGAATATTCAATAACTCAAGATCAGAGGGAAATTATGAGTTCCTTATAAAAATGGAAGGTGTTGGTATGCTGAGAGCACTGTTTGAGTGGCAAAATGTAACAAAACAAGACAGGTAAGAAGGGACCTTTCAAGCTATATTATTTTAAGAGCAATAGAGACTGATTATAAGACTTTAATCAAGGAAATCATATAATTGTACTTTTTTGTAGAAATGTCATTGCAATAGATAAACATGAATTAGAAGAACAGATTAAAGGATTAGGGGTGAGAATAAAGGGAAAGCCATCGGGGAGCTGCAGGGATAATCCTGTGGATGGTGGCCCCAGTCTGACAGATAATCAGAGTAGAGAATTGAAGGGGCTTCATGATGCATTAAAAGTAAGTGAAAGTAAAAATGAATAAAAATGAATGATCACTCCCAGGCTTCTTGCTTAGGCAAATCGAGGGATCGTGGTTCTATTCACTGTGGTAGGACACATAAGAGGCCATCTAGTGTTTGCAAGGGAGGCAGAAAAGTAATGTGTACAGCCTTTTTATGAGTTAGGGTTGGAGTGCCAATAGAATATTCAGGTGACATTACCATCAGGACACAGGGCATAAGAAGAGATCTTGGTGGTAGACAGATTTTGGATCTGTGAGGAATTCACATTGTTTTCGCCCACCTAGCAACCACTCTCCCTGCTAATGGAATCTCCATTTCTCCATGTTATTCAAATCAACTGAGGCACTCAAAGGGTGAACATGTGACCCACACCTGGGCAATTTTAGTCATAATTACTGGTTCTGGAATGGACATAGGACTTAATTGATCTAATAAAAGTCAGTCCAGAACTTTTAATAAAACTATGGAAAAAGAGACATTCATTTTTTACTTAGTTGCTAGTCCAGAAAGAGACATACCTGAAGCTTCTGGTGGCCATTTTTTATTCCAGACATGCAGAAAGCCTAAACTCTATAAAGAAAATCAGAGCTTAAAGACAGAATCCTGATGGAGATGACAAATTATTCCCCTTCCTGCTACCTTCTCCTCCTTGCTTAATAGCAGCAACTTCATCATTCTGATTGGTCAAGACAGAAAGTTATGTTAATATTAACTCCTCTTTCTCGAATATACTACCTCCAGTTAATTTTTTTGGCTTTGGCTTCAAAATATAGAGAATTCAATCACCTATTTAAAAAAAAAACACAAAATATAAACAAATAAAAATACCAATTCCTTAAGGAGCATTAGACTTCCAGCATACCCTTTGCAACATGATTTTGCTGCTTTTCCTATAAACTGATAAAAGTACTTCCCTACCTCTTGGATCGCTACTGACCTTGTGCCTTGTTTTGGCCAACAAAATGTGGCGAGGTGACTATGCCAGTTCTGGGGTCAGGTTACAAAGGTTTTGCATTCTTCTTCTCTGTCTCTTGAGATCCTGCCACCACCACATGAACAAACCCAGGCCAGCCTGCTGGAGGATGAGACAACATGAAAAGATGCCAGACATCCCAGCTGAGACGTTCTGGGCCAGCCTACATGTGGCCAGCCAATCTTCCAAAGGGTGGGAGAGCCAAGATCCAGAGAGCTACCCTTCAGCCAGCCACAGATGCATGGGTAGGCTCAGTGGATACCAGGCAAAGAAAACATCCAGACTACCTAAAAATGCATAATTAAAACTTATAGGTTTTAACCACTGAGTTTTGTGGTGATATATCTATCAACTGGTCTTCCTGATTCCAGTTAAGTTTCCTTATTTTGCCAACTAGAATAATCTCATCAAAACATTAAATTCTTCTCCTCAAAACACAACAATGGTTTGGATTTCAATCAGAGTAAAGAGTTAAGGTCCTCACAAAAGACACGACATGGTCTGCCCACTGGCTACCACTCTCCTTCCATCTACAACTCTCTCTTCCACTCACTTCTCTGCAGGTACCCTGAACTCCCTGCAGTTAGCACACTCCCTTGGCTTACGCAACCCTTAGCTTCAAGGCACTCTGGGCATTTGCATTTGCTATTTTCTCGGCCCAGAATGGTCTTTCTCCAGCGATCCACATACATGGCTTCCTCCTTCGGCTCCTTTAGACCTTGACTCAAATGTCACTTGCCCTAATTACCTACTTGACACAGCAGTCCCTCTCTACCTCAGCCTTTCTATCTACCTCCCATGCCTTATTTTTCTTCCTATCGCTTACCATCATCTAACATACAATGTATTTCATTTTTGTGTTTTTAAATTATTATTTTATTGTAAACTACATGACATCAGAGATTTTTGTCTATTTAGTTCACTCTTCTATTTTTAATCCTTAAATAGAGTTTGGTTTAAGTGACTTTTAACAAAGAAATTGTTCAATGAATGAATACATTAAGCACCTTTATAATAACTATACCTAGAATTTTCAGTTGGTGAGTCAATAAATATCCTACTTTGGAATTCATTTGGTTTAATTTGAATTTTGCCAGTAGCTTCTGCACAAGCCCTGATCGAATTAGGAGTTACCGAGTAGATGAAAAACCTAAAGCCAAAGATGAGACAGGTATCCCTGAGCCGGTCCACAGAATATGAAGAAAATAGGATCTACAGCGCCCCCACAAGCATCAGGTTTTCCAGGCAGAAAGATAATGACTAGGTGCCTGGCCAGGAGATTGGAATGATGAGAGTCCAGGGAAGATGTTTGTAGACAGAGGGCCTGGAAAACAGTGTTACATTTTATCCAGAGGCCAAACAAAATACAAATTGAAGGAGCTGACTAAATTTTTAGCTTGCACTTCCTTGCTTAGCATGTGATAGTTTTTCTCTGTGAATAGTGTAGAGGGGCTCCTTCTCCTCTATATCATAGAATTAACTTTGTAACTTGTCTTCTGATCACCCACATTTTTTTTCACACTGGAATTAAACCCCTCCAAGAAATTTCTAGACTTTGCATCATTTTCTTGTAGATAACCCATTTGGATGGGAACACCAGTGGAATGGTACAACTATAGAGACTTCCCTGTAGCTTAGCCTGCATTATTTTTTTTATAGTTTTGGAGCTTTTTCTATGAATAAGAATCATTCACCCCAGCCACTTACTTTGGGAAAAGTTTCTTCCTTTAGTAATTTTAGAAACCATAGGGACCATGTAAGGACTCTATTAGATGAATACCATGAATTAAAAGAAAGAGAAAAACCAGCACAAAATAAACACTTTATTATGGAAAGTGTTAGCTTTTAAAGATTAGCATCTGGGATTTCTATATCAGGCAATCAGAGCTAACCCCCTGTGTATTAATGCACTAATGCATTCTGAAGATTTTATAAAAGATTTTACAGGGGGTTTGCGCATGTGCTCTCACTCTGTCTGGGAGCCTTCAGGTGCATAAGCTCTAATAAAGATGACCTCGGCTCACTCTTCTCCATCCCAGGGGAATGGTTCTGCTGAATAAAATTTCTCAGCTTATTCATCACTCCTCCTTGAGGACTCTGATATGAAGGCTGAACATGAAATCATTTTATCTTTCCAAGTGATAAATTTTATGCTCCTTTATGTTCCCCAAAGATAGCATTAGGCTCTGAGAAGGCCTCCTTCAAAACCCAAGTCCACGACATTCACAGGTCAGACTGAGAAAAGGGTCTTGGCCATGACTTCTCCAGAGGTGACCACCATTGTTCCTTCCACTCATTCAGAGATGAAGGCTGTCAATAGGGAGGAAAAAATGTGTCCCCGTGGCCCATTTCCACCCTGAGCCATTTTTGACAGAACAAAGACTGCCAGTTGGACCAAAATTGAGGTCCTTTAGTTATGTGCTGGGAACTGGAGTTCTCTGGGAATAGTGCCAAGACCACCAGACTCATTGAACTCGCAACTTTTTACCGTCACATCATCAGAATGAATTCCAGTCCCTCTGGTCAATATTGGATTCCAACCAACGTGAGTCAGGTGAAAGGTTACTAACTTAAAATTATTTTGATTTTTTTCTCTCCCTCCAACCGCTTCCCATTGTCTTAGTAATTAACCTGTGTTTATCACTTCTTTAGACAAGTTAATATGCCACCGTACACTGGGTTGCAGGCTACCAGTTGACAAATATGCCTGCTTATGGCTACGTGGTTATGATTATTTAAATTAAAAAGTTTTAAACCTACTTAAGAGGAGTTAGTTTACAGGGAAAGTTTACAAATAAGAATAAAAAGTAATTTTAAAATCTGACTCTTGTGCTGCATGTATAAAAGAAAAAAATTCTAACTCTTTCTTTGGGTCTTGCCTTTCTGAATAATTAAAACTTATTATGGACACAGTGGCTTCCTTGCCTTGTTTAATTAGAGTAATGCTAATGGAAACTAATAATGAGAATGGGAAAGTAAAGTTCAGTTCAGTTCAATATATAGCACCCACACCAGCATGAGTAATGACATCTCGAAATTATTTTTGCAACAGATGCTATCAAATTATTTTTCTTTCCCATAACCATCCCCTTCTCCTTAGAAATACATTTTTCCCAATAAAATGAGCATGGGAAATCACCATCCTTTACAGGCACGGGTTTTGACAACAATTTTCATCATTATAGTCAACAAATACTTCTTGAGATCCTGTTTTGAGCTGGAAATACAGATGGAAAACAAATTATGTTTTTCTCTTGACATAATATTTTCCCCCCTAGCAATGCTGAGCTAGACCCTGCTGGTATATTAAAGTGCAGAAAGACACAATAAAGGTTGGGGGTGTACTGAAACTTTCAGATTCTAAAGTCTGAATAAGTTCAAAACATTTCATTTTTAACAGTGACATCTACTGTAGCTGCCCAAAATACCTAATTCAACTCACAGCAACAAAAATTTAATAATTCCTAAAAAGAAAAGTGAAAAAAAATATATGTAGTGCCTGATGTTTACAGAGCTTCACCATGGGTGTTTGAGTGCTTTGTTTGCTTACTTGTTCTGATTTGTTTTATAGGTCAAGGAATGTGTTTGAGATGTTTCAGACATAAGAGCCCTTCTCTAGTCTTGATTTTCCTTTTTTAAATAAGAAAATTGTCTTCATAATACTATCCAGTGTGGAGCTGAATCAGCTTTGTGCTGTTAAAAATAGTTACTTGGGAAAGGCACACCAGCTAAGAACGACTGTGGAAGTATCTAGAAGGGTGTGCACTTAGGGCTGAGAAAGCCCTGAGCCATCTCCTTTTAGTCAGATCTTCAGCCTGCTCCCACACTGTGCTTCCTTCCCCGAAGAAAAGAGTCAAGTGCTTTTTTAGTTGCAACGCTTCATGGAGCCAAGATTTCTGGCTTCTATTTCTAGCTGCACCATCAGATCATGGAGTGACACACAGTCACTTATGTGTAAGGAGTAGGTAGAATGCATGTTTCATGGTTGCTCCCAGCATCGTGCCTGAAAGGTGTTGCACGCTCTTTGAGAGAGGAAGGTTCGCACGTGATGTCCTTGCTTCTAACATATGCTCCGATGTTAACAGAAAAAAGAGGGAGAGTAACCACAGCAGTACTATTTTCTTGGAAGTTGTTGTCAGGCATTGAAGGAGAGGTGCGTGTATAAGTAGATGGTAGGTTGTTCTCCTACCATAAAACACAATTTTTGCATCATGTCACTCCAGCAAGCAGAATTTAAGGGATATTTCTAGCAAGGTGTGATGTACACTAGAGATGTTTGATGAAAGAGCATGGGGGAGTGATTGGGGACCTGGAAATATGGACTTGATTTGAACCCTTGGATGAAATTCCCTTTTCTGGGTTGTTTCCATGGCTTGTAATATTACAGTGATGACATTTGCATTTTCCAGCCCAGGATTAGCTATAGAGGAAGTAAGAGCTCAGTTTCATTGCTTTAGTGAGCACATAAACCATGACATCTCTTGGATGATAATTCTAATTAAAGGAGAATAAACCCTCTCAACAGGGGTAACAAAATTATACACAATTGTGACATTTGCCTGAATATAAAGAGAAAATTTTTCTTTATCTGCATCCTGGTTTGGGGTTGAAAGAAGTCATAATTTTCGGATGGTGATGTCAGATTCATTCCCACAACAGAGATTAGACAATACCACAAACACTGATTTATGGTTTCATGGGAGAAGTCTCCTGTTTTCAAACATTTATCTTTAACAATGGGCTACTGGCAGGAAGGGAAAGTCACCAGTTGCACATAAAAAATGATGAACACTATATGTTTTTTGTCAATGTTGAATACTACACAGACACAGAGACTGATTGCTTCTGTTGTACCCACTCCCACTCAGGACCTCCATTTCTCTGCCACATTTATGATAACATTAGCCATTATATATTGTGTGCATATAAACAGCTCATTTGTGCAAGAGAATTAGCACATGCTCAGCACAGTTAATTAAAATATGATAAAAATCATATTTCTATCAAGATAATTTCTATATTCAAGATTTTTTAAAAATTCACATTTAATAGTTAAGAAAACCAAAACAAAAACATGACTTCGCTTTTCTCCTTTGGAAAAGCTGAGATTTGGCCAAAAATCCAACACCCCTTCTAGCTTTAAAATTATTCCATTACATGATTTTTAACTTGCTAATAGTTACACATTTTTCTCATAGTATTATGACATTGCACTTAGTAATTCTAGAATAAATTACTTTTAAAAAAACTTGTCTCCATATCAGCATTTTCTGGTGATTTAGTGCTTGTTTTGTGTGTTTGTTTTTTTTAAAGACATCTTGTTTAAAAATAAAAAAAACCATAAAGGGGTTTGCAAATGCATATACTGTGTAATAAGATGAAATAAAATACGGTAAAAGTAAGGAAAAGAAAATAAGGAATGAAATAGCATTGAAACTCTTATAAAGTTCACTGGATTTCTCAGAGATGAATCTCACATTTGGATCTTGTGTTTTCAGAAGTCAAAGTGAAATGTCAAAACAGTATGATGACAAGATTTTAGTTTCTCGAAAATGGTAGTGAAGTAATATTTTGCTTCAGTTTTCTCAACTATTAAATATGGAATGCTTTTTTTGATAATGTCATCAGAGTATACCTGAGAGTCCCTGGGACCCTTCAGGGGACTGCAAAATGAAACTATTTTCACATTAAGAACAAAACATTATTTGCCTTTTCAATCTCATTCTCTCACGATTGCGTGGTGGAGTTTCCTAGAGGTTACGTGAATATCACTGTGATAGTATCATCATTCTGAAGGCAAATGGAAAGTGTGCTTGTGTATGCTTGCATTTAAAAATTTTTATTTCAATTCTTAATATGGTAACTATTAATAGATATAGCCCCAATAAACAACAGCATTTTGGGGAATCCTCAATTACTTTTAAGAGTGTAAAAGTATCCCAAGAACAGCTAATCTAAAATAGGAACAATTTAGTTTATTTTTCTCTTTTATTATACTAAAACTTGAACATTTTTAATAGAAGTTTAATATTAGTTATTCTATTTGATTATGGAAAAATGAACAACTTTCAAGTTATTTACGATGCATTACAATCGTCAAAGGAGCGGTAGACCTCATTGTTCTCTATTTTGAGGATTTTAATCAGAGCTCCTTTGAGGAACTTATACAAGTTGCAAACCATTAACCAAACACAACAAAAGACACACAAAATTATACAAAGAATTTGATAATGTTTTTGAATACCCTGAAATTTCTTTGATAATACTATAGGGTTCTGAGAACTGACAAGGACACAGAAAGAAAGCCAGATATCCTGCTTCCTTATAACTGACTAAATTGCTTTAAAATATAGTTTCAAGGTAAATTTGGGTAATAAGATAAAAAGAAGCTCAATGAATAGTGATTCTTCTCTTTCTCTTTCTTTCTTGTAATCTCTGTTTCTGCCTATAGCATAAATTAAGGGAAGGTATATTTATACTATAACTCATTCTATACCAGAAAGGAATTTTGTTTCTGGTCATGTTGGTGTATAAGAGGTTTTACAGACTCAAATTTTCTTTCTTGGATTCTAAAAATAATAACCTCAATTACATAGCATAAATCCATTCCTTGGAATATTCCAATGATCCTAAAATAGAAATGTTAAAGTCTTTTCACCTTTCTCATGGTGGGGGGGAGCATTACATAAATTATATAAATGCCTACCCACTGCACTGTACACCTGAAAATAATACAAATAATTTTTAATGTGAACTATAATTTAAAATATATATATAGTCATGGATGTAGAGGACAGCATAGAGAATATAGCCCCTGGCATTTTGATAGCTATATGAGATGTCAGATGGGTAGTAGACTTGGGGCTATTACTTTGAGAGGTATGTAAATGTCTAATCACTATATTCTTTTGTGTACCTGAAACAAACAAACAAACAAACAAATAAATAAATAAATAAATGAAATGTTAAAGTCTCATTCATTTTAAAAACCTGGCTATAGGTAGTTAGGTGAGCATATGTAGAAATGTTAAGACTCTCCTGAGGACTGTTGGTTTCAACTAAAGCTTCTGAATTCACTGAAATGTATTTATTGGGTAACTCCCATAATGCAGCCCTGGACACTGTAGTGACTATGTGAGTGTAAGATGGCATTTGGTCGAGACTTGGCAAATTTATGGGACATAATTCATAAATGAATAGATATTATATGTGTGGGAGATAATGTAACATGATCAAGCAGAATGGTTACAAAGAATGTTTCTAAGTTCAGGAACCATGGTGTGTGATAACCGTTACTTGACTGAATGGCTTAAGCAAATATTTGAATGTAGTCTATCGAAATGGCATACAGACAGTACCTGATGCATAAGGTTATTGTGAGAATTAAGTAATGCATACAAAGTACTGGTAAAAGTGTGTGTCATATAATAACTGCTCACTAAATGTTGTTATAGTAAAGTGCTGTGGGATGTGATGCAATAAAAAATGCAATATGAGTTGAAAAAGAAAAGGATCACCAGGGGTCAGAAGGGTCTAAGGGAGAGTTCATGAAGGAGGTAAGACTTCACCTGTGGGGCTACTAAGTGGAGTAGGGAGTTATAAAGTTTTTGGTGCACCATAAATTTAAGATCTAATGGAAGAGAGAGGATCAGCCCCAATACATATAAGCACAAGTGTCAGAAACATGGAAAGAATGCTCAGGTCTCTAGAGATGTACCTAGAAGTGCTAAAACACAAGCAAGTGAAAAGGATAAAGAGTGGGTGTGAGTTATTAAAATGATTGGAATGGAGCTAAGTATATTGTACTACTTAGGGGACCAGACTGTTCCATTCATCCCTCCCAAATTAAATTTCACTTTTCTCATAGGAATCTTTTGTGGTTAATGGTTCCAAAGGGAGAATTTGTCTTTTCTTTTATTTATTTCTAAGGAAAACACACTTTATGCACACAGAAAATACACATGCATACATACCCATACACCAAAATTAAAGCATCAAAACTCGGTGTTTATGTGTCTTTTATGGCATGCATGCTTTTTGTTTCTTCATTGAAAAAAATTTAAATACAAGATTATGGAAGGAATTTTGAAAAGGCTCACAAGTATGTCTTAATGAAAACAGATATTTTTATGAAAAAAAATTCAAGGATATTCTAAAGTAATGTTTTTGCAAGTTTTTGCCATTTTTTTAAAAATGGTCATGATGATATATCCTGATTTTGCTAGTGTACTTTCTCTGATTAAGAATCCCCATTACGCTAATTAAAATAACGCCATCTGGTTTTAATACTACACAATAACTCTTCTGCCCCTTAATCCCAGTGCTGAGGCAGCATTCACAATCTGGACTGTGCAAAGGTCATGTGGTGTTAATTCACTTACTGCTACAACGATGGATTTACAATTTGTGGTGGAGGAAGCTGAGAGGTAGTGGCACTAGAGATTAAAACAAAATAAACAACAAAAAAAGTAGAGGATCCAGAAGAAAAAACAACTTACTAGAGTTGTGTGTATACATGCTAGATCCTCCTCTCAAAAGTGGAGACTTTCTGGTCCTAAAGAGAAGACCTTTTTGAAATGATAGATCTTGATGGATCTCTATGAATTAAGGAAGCAAGTCATGTGAAGTTCAGGTGGGTGGGTGTGTATATGGCAACTACTATGCAAATAGCCTGAAGGAAAGGTGAATTTGATGAGAACCACCTTGGTGAGTTCAGGCACAGAGAGAAAATAAGGTTGGCTGGAGTACGGTAACAGAAGGGGAGAGATGAAATGCAATCAAGAAGGTAAGCAGAGATCAGGTCAAGTTGCATTTAGAGTCTATTCTGAGGGTAATAAGAGACTGAAGCATTTGTGTGATGCTTTATGTTTTTTCTAAATGTGCAATA
This sequence comes from Lyroderma lyra, assembly GCA_004026885.1. Lineage (NCBI taxonomy): Eukaryota > Metazoa > Chordata > Mammalia > Chiroptera > Megadermatidae > Lyroderma > Lyroderma lyra. Next base: position 134,996 of record PVJL010002114.1, on the reverse strand, counting down.
AGAAAAAAATGCCCAAGCTCAATTAAGAAAAAAAAAAAGGCCATTGGTACTCAGAAACATTAGAGAGTGGTGGAAACTGAAATGAATAGAAAAGCCCAGCACTTCTTAGGTCTCGTCATTTGTTGATAGGCAGAAAGGCAGGCTCAACATTTTCCTATAGTTCAGGGTGTTTTCTTGGTTTTGTTTTTTAGGAGAATCTAGCAATTAAAATATTTATGTGAGAACTTTCAATTTTCTCAATGTTAACAAATAATACAAAATTTTCCTGAAATCAGTATACAAATCAGCACTCTATAGATTATGTTTGGGAGCCAGATGAAGACCTGGCCATGTAAATTTACCATTTTTATGATATTACACTTTGACTTTGAAAGAAAACAGTGAAAAAGAAAAGCACATTAACATTTATATCTAGGTCAGGTATGAGTCAGCATTTGGCAGGACACAGATGGTAGATAGAGGCAGGTAATGGAGGAGAGATGCATGAAGGGGCGATTTATAATGGTGTAGGCAGTGTTAGGAAAAAGCAGCAAGGGACACTGATGCACTCTAGGCTAGGATCAGCAGGTGTTAACATGGCTAGGCCTGAAGGTATCTTTCCTGAAACCTGGAATGGAGTTAAAAGAAGGGTACAAATTCCCCTTCTCTGGCCTTAGATAGAGATATACATTCGCTTCTAGATTATGCCACACCAGGGAAATGGGCAAGAAGACATACCCTCTAAGCCCTCTAGTCTCATTGTCAGATCTCTTCAGGGATCTCTCTTTGGCTAAACCCAGCAAGATGCTAGAAACTTAAGAAACTCACTGCAGCAGTTGGTATCAGTCAATTTCCTGAGACACGGGAGGGCAAAGGAAGACCATTTAGCAAAGTCAAGAACGTTTTTTTCAAGTGATTTCAAGTATATTACAACTTAATAATTATAGGGTATCATTCCAATAAGCAATGAAGATCTTTCCAACTTACGACATTTTTGTGAAAAGCAGTTACAAGTTAAATGTGGCTTTTCTTTTTTTCTTTTATCAGCAAATTATGGTCATTATACAAAGTCCTTTTTTTTCTCCATGATAATTTTTTTCATTCATTTAAAAATTTTTTTAAAAAGTAAGTTTATTGCAATAACACGGGTCAATAACATTATATAAGTTTCAGGTATACAATTTTATAATACAGCATCTGTATATTGTGTGCTCACCATCCAAATTCTAGTCTCCTTCCATCATCATGTATTTGACCCCCTTACCCCTGTCCACCCTGCCACTGTATTCATTGTAGCATTGATCACAATAGCCAAGGTATGGAAACTGCTTCAGGAAGTACTCAGTAGACTTTTTTTGTATTAAATTTATTAGGTGACATTGATGAATAGAATTATATAAGTTTCAAGTGTACAATTCTATAATCTATCATTTATATATTGCATTGTGTGTTCACCACCAGAAGTCAATTCTCCTGTCACCATATATTTGACGAACTTTGCCCTCCTTAATTTCCCCTCCTATCTCCTTACCATCTGGAAACCACTAAACTGTTATCTGTGTCTATGAGTTTTTGCTTGTTTTTGTTTTTTTTGCCATATTTGTTTGTTGTTTTCAGTTTTATATCCCATATATGAGTGAGATCATATGGTTATTGACTTTTTCTGTCTAACTTATTTCACTCAGCATTGTATTCTCAAGATCCATCCATGTTGTCACAAATGTCAGTATTTCATCTTTTCTTATGACTTAGTAATATTCCATTGTTGTGTATCTACCACAAATTCTTTATTCAATCATCTATTGAAGGACACTTTGGTTGTTTTCATGTCTTAGCCACTGTAAATAATGCTGCAATGAATGTCGGGATACATACGTCTTTATGTATAAATGTTTTCAGATTACTTGGGGTACATACGCAGAAGAGGGATTGCTGGGTTATATAGCAATTCTATTCTCAATTTTTTTGAGGGATCACCATACTGTTTTTCATAGGGGCTGTACCAATTTACATTCTCACCAGCAGTGTATGAGGGTTCCTTTTTCTCCATAACTTCTTCAACAACAACAACAACAAAAATTAGATTCATATAAAATCACAGAAGACCGCAAATAGCCAAAGTAATCCCGAGGAAAAAAAAACAAGGCTGAAGGTATCACACTCTCTGACTTCAAATTGTACTACAAAGTGACAATAATCAAAACAGCATAGTATTGATTGAATAACAGACATGGACAGTAAAGGAACACAATAAGACCCCAGAAATAAACCCATAGGTATGAGGGAGGGCTGATACATTTTGCCTCCACTGTAATATTTTGTGTTTCATTAGACATATCTGGATATAACCAGTTCTGTGTAGTCACATGGTATCTCCCCTCTGGTATTCTTGATCTTGCATACACAGATATTTGCAGTTTTCATCCAATGCACATAGATGCTAACATTTTTCACCCAGTGCACATGGAAATGCAAGTGTTCAGACCTTTGGTTCAAACAGCGTGCTGTTATTGAACTCGTAACAGCAGAAAACATTCCTCCAATTGAAATTCACAGATGCAAGCTGTTTATGGTGATCAGTGTGCTCATGTGAGGACAATAAGATACTGAGCAAGGTGGTTCATCTGTGATGAAGAGGTGAAGTCTACAGTGAGGAAATGGTTTCAAAAACAACTTTTTTAAGGATAGAGTTCAAAAACTAGTGCAAATTTGGCAGAAGTATATTGAAGTATGTGGTGATTTAGTAGAAAAGTAATTATGCAGCTTTAAAAATAAATGATGTATGTATATTTCTATTTTTATTTCATTAAATTATCTTTTTCCACTCATTTTCTATTTAAGTGGAGGCAAAATTTTTCATTCCACCCTCGAATATGGGCAAATAATTTTTAACAAAGGAGTCAAAAACATAAAATGGAGCAAAGAAAGCCTTTGCAATAAATGGTGGTGGGAAAATTGGAAAGCCACGTGCAAAAGAATGCAACTAGACTGCTGTCAGCATATACTAAAACTAATTCAAAATGGATCAGACACCTAAATGTAAGACACGAATCAATAAATTTCATTAAAAAAACATAGATACTAAGCTTATGGACCTTGGTCTTAGAGAAGATTTTATGAATTTGACCACAAAGGCAGGGGAAGTAAATGCAAAAATAAATGAATGGGCCTATGTCAAACTAAAAAGTTTCTGTAAAGCCAAAGAAACCATCAACAAAACAAAGAGGCAATCAATTTGTAAACAACATCTCCCTTAAGGAGCTAATATCCAATACATAAAGAATTTGTACAACTCAAAGACAAAAACCAAAAACAAAAACAAAAAAAACCAAACAACAAAAAACAATCCAATTAAAAAATGGACCTAAACAGACACTTCTCCCAAGAAGACATAAACTACCAACAGATACATGAAAAGATGCTTAAGTTCATTAGCTATTAGAGAAATTAAAATTAAAATCACAATGAGCTATCACCTCAGTAAATCTTGGAGAGAAGTTATGGTTATGAAAAATAATCTTTAGCCTCAGCTCTGTTATTAATGAGCTCTGTGACAGTTGGCAAGCTACAGAATTTCCTGTAATCCTAAAAGGGATGGATCTTTCCAATGCAGGCCATATAAGCTAATGGATAAGAGTGCGAATTCTGGCCTCAGAAAATCAGGGTGTGAAATCCTGGCTTCATTCTACTTGGCTATAGAGAGGTTGTATGAAGAATGACATGAGATGACATAGAGACACTGCTAAGCCAGCACCTGGTCCATAGTAAATATTCGAAGAGACAAGGGTTACAATCATATTCTAAGAAATAAAGTTGGGTAACACACTTGATGGCATTCTGAGGCAAAGTCAAAAGTGTATAAATGGTAATGACTATTATCATTACTCTTGTGTCTGCATCCTACAGGAGAGTCCTTATGAACAGTCCTTTTTGCCAATTGATGATAAGATCAGATCTGAATTCTCACTTAGATGACCCGAAGAATCAAAGAATGTTGTACTAGCACAATATTCTGTTTGAACAGTCCCTAATCATTGCTTTATCTGTGAAGCCTGCACTCCTAACAGCCAGTTTCCACTCAATCTTTTCTATTAAGTGCTCTTTTTGGCTTATTTCTAGGCTACCAAAACAAAAGTTTTTCCAGGGAAAGTTCACATATCCCCTGCTCCCTGGGCATTTTCTTGGATTGCTTCTTCCTGTCCAGTTCTTCCAAATAGTTAATCTCTTCAGCCTAACCCTCTCTTAACACTGAGCAGGTTTTTCCTGAGATTTTTCCTCCCTGTTAAATAACAGATACCTATTCTATTCTGTAACCTTAATACAGTATTTGGAGCAACTTCATACTCGTTAAAGGGAAAAAAAATCGTAACTGCTTTCAGGTTGTGTTTACCACTTTTATGGAAAGGAATGTTTTGCATAGTATCCCCACATTTCTCCGCAGTTAACGCTGATTTTTAACAGCCTGAAACTGAAGCCTGGAGAGTTCACTCCCTATAGAGAATTCAAGGTCCATTGAAACATGTGAAAAAGAGTTTTGCTATGTATTCATTATAAAAAGCAACACCACTATATTTGGATCTTGGAAAGTTATACATCATGAATGTGTGTTAAAGATCTTGAATGTTACTGAGAAATTTCCATAGACAGTGCTCAGTGTTAATGTTATCTAAATAAGCTTTGAGTATGTCATGTGATTGGGCACAGAATGAATGGCTAGTGGAGCGGACAAAGAAACAGCTGTAAGGAGCAATAGGAAAGGTAGGAAATAATGGAAGATTAAATGATCTCAATTTCAAAGTCTGCTTGAAAAGCTTAAGTGAGACTTAGAATATTTTATGTGCATTAGGTGATCTGATGTTCTCCATCTGTTAGTAGGCCCTGGAGACTGACTGCCCATTAAATACAGAATGATGACTGGTGGAGCAGGTGCAGTGAAGTGGGAAGGTGTGGAGCAAATAAAACAAGTCCATGGCATCTATGAGAAATGTTGACCCCCAGGAAATTTTAAAAGGTTGTGCACTGTGGTATTCATGACGTATGTGTGAGAGGTATGATGGCAAGTGCATTTCTCATGGAAGTACTTCAATTACTTGCATATTGTTATTTCTTTAGAATTCCCAAGTCCTACACTATACAATTACTGAAAACTCAAAGAGAACAATGACTTGTTTTGACAAATTGCACTTTAATGCAATTCATTGGCCCAATGTCAATGGGAGTGTTGCCTGAGCTACACCCTTTGCTAAAATAATTTTCTAAACCTACTGCTGTGAGTCAACAATTCTCTTCCCCTGAGTTCTTTTTTTTGACACCCCTTGACATCTGTATCAAATTGAAGGTTATTATTAGCAACTTTTAGGATTTCCAGCATTCCACTTGATGCATCTTTCTATACACTCATTTGAGCCTTTGCTCAAATTCTGTGCCCTGACTCCTGTTTATTCCCTTTTCTATATCTTCCTACCACCTCCTCAGTCTTCTGTGTATCTGTAACTGCTTCCTTTAGTACATCCAACAAGTTCTCTCTTTTTGTTGACTCAATCTCTCTTCATATAATTTTTTTCTTAAGTTCTCAACATGGCTGATGAGAAACTCACCAAGGGCAGATTTCTAAAGAACTGCTGGGATTCTGCTGAAGACAATTCTTTCTTTCTATATTAAATACAAGACCATTATACAGGACAGGAAAGATGTTTTCCAACTCTTCCTATCAACAATTTCTCTTTCTTTTTTCCCAGTCCCCACACTAGGCTACAGAGATTCTACTCTTTTTTTCTCAAAACCCTCATCTACTTCAACAGCAAGTTCAGTTGGCTCTATCTCCAAGAGACCTGAAATCCATTAACTTTGCATGACTTTCACCTTAACTCGCTAAACTAAGCCACCAGTAGCTCTTGCTTGGATGTGCTACATTTTCTTCTCCTTACCACAGCCTTGTAAACATGTTAGCTCATGCTACTCCCACGCTCAAAAGCTCTTGCTAGCTCCAAATCTCTTACACAATAAAGGACTTTTATGATTATCAATGTTCTACACAATCTGACCCAATTCCTTCTCTGACCCATTTCATCCTAGTCTCTCCCTTAACTTCTTCCCATTGTCAAATGCACTCTTTGTTTTTCTCCTTTCTATGCCACCGTTTTCCCAGACAATTCTATTGCCAGCCCCTCGCTTCACTAGTTCTCTGCTCATATTATTTTTCCTCTGAGAGATCTTCATTGACAACAGAATTGAAAATAGCTCCACTCATCCACCTCTGTTCCTTCACCCTGTTTCAATTGTTTAATAGTGCTTCTCTCTGTCTCCTATAGTATTTATCAAATTACTTAGTTACTTTATGCCCCAGAGTTATTTATATGTAAAAACAATGGGAGGATGAAGTTTATTGGTTTGGTTCTCAGCTTCTACACACTACGCCGCCCAAGCTGCCTGGCATATAGATGGTGCTATTGGTGAGTATGTGTTGAGTGAAGAGAAGTGAGTTGAGAATGTCTTTTGTCCCCTTAGGCATCCTTGATAAAATAATTTTTCATAAGTATTAGGAGCAATTTTATTGCAGGAATATGCTGATATGCTTGTACAACTAGAACAAATGCAGGGATGAGGGAGTAAGTAATTGCACAGCATGAAGCAGCCACTTAGCACACACCTGAAGAAAATCACCTTGCAAGATATTGTGGAGGTTACATCACCAGACCTAATCTAGTCTCAGTTAAGCACAGGGGATGCTTTGAATATGCTAGGTAAATGAAAAAGAAGCCCCAGTGAGGCTAATATCATGGTGAATTTCTGAACTTGATCAGTTGTACATGAAGATAGCAATGCCTCAAAATACTACACATTCTCTAAAGGTAGAGAGAACACACAGGTGGATTTTCCTCCCATCCCACCATTGGTAAAATAGAGTGCCATAGCTAATGTCTTGGTGGAATATTTTCCCCAAGTAAGTTTAAGTACATAGGTCATAGGTTCCAGATTTGAATTGGTGGACATTCTTAGCAATGTAAAAGCAAAGATTTCCTCCATTTATCTTCCTTCACTCATATTGAAATCATCTCTGCAAAGGTTTCTGACAACACCATGTCCTAGCACATCCCTTGAGATATTCGCTCTAAGAGTTAAAGATTGGCTGTTTCTAAATGTATAAGCATCTTTGGCTTAATATTCTATGTGCTAAAAATTTGTTGGACTTTATTAAAAACGAAGTCCCTCATTCCAGTGGGACATTGTTCAGGCAATAGCTGCTGAAGGAGTCCTACTAACCCCATGCATGAAGAACCGCTCTGGTGGAAACTGAGCAGAATATGGAATAAGGGTGGAAATCTTCAGCCATTAACTTGAGGGTTTTAAATTTCAATTTCTTCACACTCTTTATTCTAAAGAGGAAAACAACAAATATAGACTTTAATTTCTTTAGATTTGAACTTATTTTTACCTGAACATGAAAGAGGATTTAAATTTTGTACTTTAAATTTTTCCTAGGGGTTTTTTCATGGAAGACAATTTATATTCAAAAGTGGGGCATCTTTGTATTGTTGGAATTCTATGATTAAAGTAATTTTGCACATTTTGCTATCAGATACCCCCTCTGCCATTTAATCTTACTGAAGAACCTCTAACAGACTGTGTTGGATAACATGACAGACATAATTTGGAATAATTAAAAGAAAGAAGAATATTTTCCAGTCCTGAGTATAATGTGGTCTTGGATGCAATTAAATTAATGAATTATTTTCAGGCATTTTGCAATCTTTTGAGGATAAAAATCTAAAATGCCCACCAGTGGTCCTGAGAGGATCTATGTAGGAACGATTGGCACTGGGGCAAATGACCTCATCAGGAACTGTTCTAATAGATAGCTGATCAGATTGTGGTTAAAACATGTATCTTCACCATAGACAAATGAATATATATAATGAAAGTGTTTAAAAAAAAATCTGATGACATGTAGTGGGGAATTCTTTGTTCTCATTCTTCGTATTAGTTTAATGTGGAGTGTATAATTATTTTGTCTTACTCCATCCCTCACTCACTTCTTTCATGTGGTATGAATTATCCAGTTTTAAAAAATTTCAAATGAAATTCTTGAATGAGAAATGAATAGTTCCGTCCCTCCCCCACCCTTCTCCTTTGGCATTAACTGCCAGAAAAAATTATGTCATTCTGTTTTGCCCATCCATGCTATAAATTGTACTGCGGCAGCTCCCATAGGTAGAATTTATGTTGTCTGGTCTTACTTGAGAATGGGCATAGAGTCTGTCTCTTTCTGGTGTCCACTTGCCTACAGATGCATACTACATTCTCCAATATTAATTTTATCAGTCACAGGGTAATCTGTCATCATCTGCCTTTCTTTCTTAAGCCTTTTCTCAAATGGTCTGAATTTGGAGGAGAAAAGTGTAATTGATTGTTTCCTCAAATCCTAAGGCTACAATAGGGTATTGTGTTTCTTGGCTAAAAAGGAAGTCAGGACAATTTGTCACCGCTCAGAGCATCTCATTGAGCTCAGTGGAAAGAAAAATATCACCCATATGATTGTTGTGGTACAAAAATACACTGTAGTTAGGAAATATAAATGTTCTCAATGTGAGGAAATGGATCACTATTTATGAATAAACTTGTGACTAATTAGAAATGTGGGAGTTATTTCAGTGTTTGAGATATCTTCAACCCCGACCTCTAGCTATGAGGCTGTTTCAGCTCCATTAAGCTGCCATAGCTATACTTAATCCATTCCACTACGTCACAGAATGTTTATTTTTCCACATTTCCAGGCCATTAACATCTCTTATATAACATGGGCTCTTACAACCACTCCTGGTCTCATAATTTGAGAGTACTGTTTGTGAAACACTCCTAACATCTCTGTGTTTAGGAAGCGGAGGAAAGATCTTCCCAGACAGGAGGTTTAAGTTCACTCAGGGACAGGTGACTCAGTCTGTGTCCATGCAGGGATAAAGATATTTTGTGCTTCTTTGTGACGTAGAAGAATGAACCAATACCCTAAGCACGTAGGAATTTCTATTTTGGAAAAATTTTGACCTAGAGAGATTATAAGTAATATGTTAGATGGCTTCCAGTGGTTTGACAAATTTTGTAGAGAGTCCTTGTTCCAAGGTGTTTCAGAAGATAAAGTAAGAATAAATGGGGGAGGGCACAATATAACCTGGAATACTTTAGTTCAATATAAAAAATGACTTTCTAACAATTACAGCTGTAACACCATGAAATAGGCTGCCTTCATAATTGTAAACTGCCTTGGATCCTCTCATGGTGCCATTGTCCAAAGGACTTCTACTTCAACTGCAATGATTCTATGAAAGCTTTTCCCATAAGCAAAATAAGGAAATTTGAATTCAATTTTTGGAGGAGAAAAATTTAATATATTTTATCTTATTATACATTTCCCCTAAATTACAAAGGCAATTGCTGCAAATATATTCTGCTAGAAAGCTTTCTGTAAGAAATATCTCTATAAGAAAATACATCTCATTAACATTTCCTGTAAATAAATTACTTCAAACAATAATTTTTGAAGGGATGTACATAAGGGAAATAATGCAGGAACCAGATTGAAAATGTAAATGCTTATGTAGGAAATGTTTGTAATGTTCCATTTTCATGTTGCCAAGCTTATAGAAACCTGTTTGGACAGACTTTGGTTCTTGGAGAGATTAGTTCATAATTTTTGTTTTAGCAGACATATGAGGAAAATGTAAATCTTAATCGTTCTAGTAAATGTGTGTGGGAAGCTGAAATTCTTCAAAGGCATGCATGCATCAGGTTCAATTTCTATTGGGAGAACTTGACTTTGAGACTGCAGATGAGTTTTAAGGAAAAGAAAATTAAGGAGTGACTTTCAGTCTATAAAAAAATCACAAGTAACAACTGTAACTTTTTTTCTTATGCTCTAGACATAATATTTAGAACTGAGTAAAGTAAAAAGTAATAAAATGGTTTCAAAGAATTAAAAAACTGTGGTTTCTATAAATTAACAATATGTAGATTTTACAAGTTATTGTATTCATATTTTTTATCTCAATGGCTGTAAAAACAGAAACTATGTCTTTGGCAAAAAATAGCTGTTGTAGAGAAAAGTTGGTGCAGAAAAATCAGATGATGCCAGCAGACAATTAGAAACTATAGAGAGCAATGGAACCTTACTTACTATGTATGACCTGCCTTAGGAGTGCATTTCATGAGAACTTATTATTTTAGGACCTCAAAAATACAAAATATATATTTTGAGGTCAACTAGTGACCTTACGCTGAACTCCTCTGTGCGGTAAATATTGAGGCAGCAAATCCCTTGGAAAACTTCCATTTAGGTTGTGCAGCCTTGGGCTTCAAATATGAAAAGTTATTTTGTGCTTCAGATATTTGATCTATGTGTTGCCAAAACCTGAATACTTGGCAAAGATTTTGTCCGATTCCTTCCTGTGCTTCAGTGCACGGCCGGTATAGCTCCAATCTCTATTGTCAGTTTCATCCTGCTCTACTGCAGAGTATGCGAAGAGTAAATGCACTTACCGGTCTAATTGTATCAAAGCATAGGGAAGGCCAAAGCTTTAAAAAATAGCAATCTCTTTACTAGCTTTGTTTCCCATATACTTTGGACATTTTAAGAAGATTTTCAACCTGTGAAAATTCTGCTCTGTGCTATTCATGATTAATAGGGATGGGTTGGAAAATAAAATATATTCAAAGTATGCATCACATACCATCAAGAGAGATGCAATGTTATTTTTTTAGGATCTGAATGGACTGCTTTTATCTTATTATACTGGTCTTTTTTTAAGTCTAGGTGAAATAAATTTTGAAAAATATAAATAAGCAGTTTGAGAAAAAAACAACTTTGCTTTTTCCTAAAGGCTTTGATAAAAGACCCTCAATTATTGTGAAATTATTTGAAAACTACTGATTGTTTTTTTCTTTTCTACCAAGGCCTTTAACTGAGCAGCAGAAGTAGTGCTCCAACCTAAAAGGTGATTCTGTGTTGTACTTTTACTATGCTATATGCTTTCATTTCCTATTTGACAACTGCTTTCATGTTTTAGAGCCTACTGTAAACCAAGATATACTGGGAGTATTTTATTAAACTATAACTTTAAGTAGAAATATGGCTTTTTGTTTATTTTATAGACAATCACCTATTTGAAGGAATCTACCAGCACAACCTAAACTCTTGGAAAGTCAGATGGTATTCATCAGTAATTATCAGTGTGCTTTTTTTTTCAGTAATTGCATTTTCACAAATGTGTACATTATTTACATAAACAAGTGACATAATGGAAAACACTGGTTGTACTACATTTTTCACCCACTCCCATCAGCTCAGTTCTCTCTTTTTCTCATTCTGTAATCTATATTCTGAACAGATTACTTATTTTAGCCATTTTTTCTAATATCCAAATTCTATTTTCCACCAGCTATGATGCATTAAATGCACAGATTCACAGTCTGCTTGTGATCATATTTTCTGACACACGTGGAGTCTGGCTTTGGAGGAGTAAGTGGCGTCTTTCCATACTTTACAAGATAGGCCCTTTGCACAGTCACACCGCTGAAAAATTTCCAGCCCATGAGAGCCCTTCTTGCGCTGTTTGGTACACACTTCCCCCTGATGGAGCACTGGTTTGCAGATTTTGGTCCAGAAGTGACGAGCACAGCAAAACCCTTCAATGCAATCTGATGATCGTAGGCAGGGGTCTCCTTCATGCCCTACGGAGATGATGGCCAAAAGATATTACCATGACACTTTAGAAAACATTCTACTTTGCAATCAGTAGCACATAAAAAACTTTTACGACATCTTCCATTATGGGTTGGATTCATATCAATTTGTCCTCCCGCTAATCATATAAATTCATTATTGTTTATTTCTGTATTTGTTGTCTGAATATCAAATTTAATAAACAGGCTATACTTCATCCTTTCTTTATTGTGGTCTGCTTCTAGATATTTTTCTGATCATTATTTTTTTAATTGTTAGGTGAATGAAAAAGAAGTAAATAAAAAGGATCCTTCTTAAATTAATTAGTTTGATACCTTCTTGAGAGGTATAAACACACTCCGATTCATGGAGAAAGCTGAAATTCTCAGGGATTCCTAAGATTATGTGTCAGAGTCTAGTGAGGAAAACAGAAACTATTTAGACCGAAGGTTTTTAATGCAGAGAACTGGTAGTGGCCGGGATAAGAAATGCCAAAGGGTGGCAAAGCAACACAGCAGGAAGCCACTACCACATTCAGGCTGGAGGTCTGGAAGGAGCAGGTCATGGGACAGTTGGGGCCTGAAATCACTAGCCAGAACAAGAATGCAACAGGCCCACCTGACTGGACTGACGCCCCCAAAACACTGCAGGGGCAGGGGAAGAACATGTGGGTTTCCCCTTCTCTGCCTCTCAGTCTTGCACCACAGCCAAACCCAAGTGGTGGGAAACCTCCTGACAGGGAGCCGAGGAAAGGCAGTCTATGACTAGCTCTGATAGAGGAAAAGTGCAGACAGCACCAAGGTCAACTAAGAGCCCATCCTAAAAAGAGACACGTGAAAGCACCAATCTGCGTATTTCAGTCAGGGAGAAGAAAAGGGAGTAAGTCAGTGAAGAGCACCCACACATCACAGTGGAGATGATGTGTTATCTGTATAAAAAGGGGTCAGTGAACTTCTCTGTAATGTCCGAGATTGAAAATATTTTTGGATTTTTAGGTCATATGTATCACAGCTCCTCAATTCTGCTGTTGTCTCTCAAAAACAGCCATGGATAATGACTAAAAGAACAAGTCTGTGTTACAATAAAAGATTATTTACAAAAGCAGGCAGCAAGATGGGTCTGGCTCACAGGCCAGGTGTGCCAACCCTGGTCTAAAAGCTGATCTGTCATCCCAGATGTAATTAATCCCACTGTGGGATGTGAACACAACTCGTCAGTAGGCTGGCCAGACCTATCATTTTAAACAGGACAGAAAACAACGGTACTGATTCATTTCAAACAATACGGATGGTCAGCCTACTGACACCTTGAATGTAGCCCAGTGAGACTAGGCTGACCATACGTACCATTTGAAATGGGACAGTACCGTTGTTCTCTGTCCTGTTTAAAATGACACATCTGGTCAGCTTGCATTAGACATTGGCTAAGATTTTTTCAACTTGCCATCATAAAATTACACATAGAATTATATAAAAATAATTAGTAAATTGGAAGGTGTGCTATGACATAAACGTGTTGGAATTAAGAGGAATCCTCATGTACTAATGAATGTAAATCTGATGGAACAGAAATAGGAGATATAGGTGAAAGGCAACTGTAAGGAATATAGACAAAGGATAATAAGGAGGAATTGTCAATCTCTCGCACTACCCACATAACCGTTAGTATTCTAAGAGGTCAGACTAATAGGTCAGATATTCTCTACAATACTATCTCTGCAGAATATAAAAATGTGGGGAGGTTGTTTTGTGGTTAAGCAAGCCAGGAAAATACAGTATTTTAAAAAGTTAAGCAGTTTTCCTCATTGTTGGACTTCTCAGAGCCTTCAATATACAAATGTTTATTATAAAGTTCCAGTAATGGGAGAAACATTATGACATAGCCCTTGTCACAGGGCACTTTTATTCACTGAATGCCTTAAAAGAATAGTGTTCTGCAGAATACACTGGCAAAAAGCTTCCTTTAAAAATGAATGAGTTTCAAACTTTTACTACTAGTAATTAGGTTCAATAATTTCATACTTTCAAATTTTATTATTAGTGATTAGGGTTCTCAAATATTTTGAGACAAGAAAGGAAATTTTATGGCCATACATAATTCCACTAGAAACCAATTACTTTTGTTAAATTGGTTTTGAGTAGTTCTCTGGTTGTTCAGGGAAATAATACTTCAGAATCTGCAAAAGTGAGAAAAGGACTCAAAAACTTAGTGATTTAATCATATGGTAGCAAAAGTTTTTGCATCACCCTTGGCTATGTGACAGACATACGTATATAAGACATTTCTTCTAAATTCCATGTAAAAAGGCAGGACTGTTGGAGAAAACAGCATGGTTGATCAGGGTGTTGCAATTCTCATAATATATATTTTCTAATAATTTAAGAAACCTCAAAGTATCCTTGAAATTAAGAATAAATTTAGTTAAAATATTGCCTTTAAAATATCTTTTTCATATTTTTTCTAAAACCAATGGAATTAATTATCTATATTTTTCTTTTTTATAAAACAAGAAAAAGTAAACACAGAACTATAGATATCCCTACCTTTTATATGTGACATCTTAGTGTGGGGTCTTCCTAGATTTTGCCATCCCAGGTCATGGTTTGAATAATGACCGTGGTTTCGATCTCTGTGCCGAGTGCCATCCAGAGCTGGGATATGCGGGGTTAAGATGCTCTCAGTGACCGGGATGCAGATGCCTGGAGATGGTCAGGAAAGCAGTTAGTCTTATTCAATTCTGTACAGCTTATCCAAATATCTTCTAATGTGAGGTGTGACACCATTCGTCTATCATCTATCTATCATCTATCTATTCATTCATCTATTCACTTATTTATGTGTTTATTGGAGACTGAGTATTGAATAGTTTTGTCCTGAGCCAGGCTTCCTTGTTTTGAATCTTGTCTATCTCAAGAGCGTGACTTTGGGCAAAAATAGAAATAAAAACAGAATTATTTTCACAAAGTTATTGTGAACACATGTGATGTGCTTAGAACAGTGATAAAAAGCATTAAATTAATATTGGCTATTCCTACTTCAAACTTAGCTGACCAGGCATCCGTCTTAGGGATTCGAGCCCTTCTGTTCAGTCAGCAACACAACCCCAGTCTACACTGGAACCATCTCTAATGGTGTGCGGTCTGCTTCCCTTCACTCCTGTCCAAGGTATTCCCTGTAGAACTATGCCCAGAGGTCAGGAGCAAGTATGGGAGTACAAGCCTGTTTATGTTGTTTGTATGACTAACTGTATGTTCCTGATCACCTTCTGCAATTATTTAATGGTTTTACCATGCTTTGTCTGTGGTTCTTCATTTTCATTATTAATGCTGAATTTGTGCCTATAAATTTATTGAGATGGGTTGAAGCTATGCTAGTGAACTGGCTGGGGCATAGACTCCCGTGTCTCCTTTTGGAAGAACCAATCACTCCATCACCATTTGCATTTGCCATGGGGTGAGACCTGTGAAAGAGGAATCTTGAGTGTAAGACTCGTGGTAGGAAGCTGGTGTGAAACTGGAAGATGGACTCACAACTATAACCATGATCCAATTCCGGTCACTTATGAAAGGCTCCGTGCCTTTGAGGAGTCTAAGGAGAAGGTAGCCTAACTCACTGACTAGGCGTCCTACATGAGAAGATGGAGTCCCATCAGTGCCGACGGAGCTCTTTACCATTATTGCAGCGGGTACCAGGACAGCACATGCCGTCTCTATGGCAGCGTTTCTTTTTCCTCCGACACACCATGCACGCTGACGATCCTTGGTGGGGACTGTGGCAATACCTCCCAACTTCACATTCCTTATCACTGCTACAAGGGTAGGCCTGTCATGAAGTGGAACAACAACACCAAAAGCAAAGTCAATTAGATCTTTTAACATGTATGGAAAGTTACTGCCACAAATTATGATAGAAAATAAGTCACAGTATGCCCCTTCTTAAAGGAAGCAAACCGTTGCAATAACGTTCTGAGCATACGTAGGTCCTACAGAGTGACACTTACTTGAGGACCTTGTAAATACTGATTGTTAATGACGGAAAAGATAAAGGTGACACTGTTTGTCTACTGTGACACAACCTTGCAGTTAAAATTTAGACCTTGTGTTGATTACTAGAGCCCTTAAGAGTGACTTTGGGGGCTCAGAAACACGTGTAATTGTTATATTGCCACAGATTTAAGGTGTGAATGAGTCTGGCTAGCCACTCCATTTTCATCTGCTAAACTAGGATGACAGGAGAGTTAAATAAAACAACGGAGGGCTGTCCTAGAACCTAAAAAACACATCTGCCCAATGATGAAGCAAATATTTTAAGAGGGCATCCTCACAATTCCTGCTTGTGAGAAGCAAGGAGGAGAACCATTTCCAACTGGGTCATCGGCCGCCATCACAGAGGCAGTAGCAGAGTTCTGAGTGGTCAGAGAGGTGATCAGCTCTAATTACATCGTCATGTTCTCAGGAAACAAAGAAAGCAGGCTCCTTCAGACAAGAACAGTCACATGGGCTACTGCCCCTTCAATTTACACAGAAAGGACTTTGGATCCTGCATTTCTATACCAAGTGGTACCTTCAGAAGGCTACTTAAGCACTGCCCCGTTAGCTCAAGAAATAAAACCATATTCTATGGTTATATACCCCTTGCCTCCTGGAAGTTTTTGGAACACTTAAAATGTTCCTGTTTTCAGAAATTGAGAGCTGATAAACTGAAGTGTCACACCACATACCAAACTTACTCATATTTTGAGGCACTTTGCCAACGAGAGTTATTTATGTCTTTTTTTTTGGTAGTTCATTTTTTTCCCCTGATTTTCAGAGTAATGTATGTTTTCCTAATTGAAAAATACAAAACTAATAAAAAGTTATGTAGTTGTTTTTAAGCAAGCATACATGATATGAGGATAAAACTGGGGGATACAGTTTTTGTGACAAATAATTAGTGTGATGTCAGTCCTTTACTTTGAAATGAGGTGTGATGGCCTAACTCTGCACACATTGCTTATTCTTTTCTCTCTTCTCTCTCTCTCTTCCACCTCTTTCATTCTCTTTCTTCCATCACCTTTTCTCCTTTACCCTTCTCCTGCACGTGTGTGTGTATGTATATTGTGTAAAACATTCAGTCCCCAAGTGGTTTTCATTTAGATTAGATCATCTTCAGTTAGAAAAAGAAATAAATATGAAAATTGATGTGTGCCGGAAAACTTTACATGTTCTATGAAAAACATACACTTTTAGCATCACTGCATGTTACTGTTTACCCTCAAAAGAAAATGGAAAAGAGAAAAACCACTGACTTTAAATTGAGAGTGCTTTTGAAGGGTTGCACAGTGGCAATATTTGATGCCTGTATTATAATTGGAGCCAGATAAGGTTATAAAATAAATGTACATATTATTGTCCCATTTGGAACTCTGGTATTAGCTTAAAGGAGACTCGGAATGAAGTTGAATTCAGAGTATTGGGCCATTTTTTTTCAGACTGTAAAACCGATGAAAACAAAACAAATGTCACTTCCTGACTTGCCACACTCTTTCCCTCAAGCACTTTACTCCTTTCACATTTAAATGCATTAATTTTAATTGAAATGCAATTCACATGGTTATGATTCATTTACATTTATTTCATCAAATTGTTTTGCAAGAAACATTTGATGTCTTACAAGTCTTTTTCCCTTCCTCAAAAATAGGGCATGTTCTTTCAAGGGAAATAAACATGTGCCACTTAAAACATCATGTACAATTTACAACTCAAACAACAAATCTTCAAGGGAATCAGAATATAAAATAATACTTGGTTCCATTCCTATAAAAATATTCTCTATGGTAGAAAGCAAGTTGTTTGCTAAAAGTAGCAGTTCATTTATGAATAAAATTGTAGAAGGCACATTATCATCTTTCCATTCTCAGTTGATGGGAAATGGAAAATACTTGAAATGAAAAATATTTAATACAGATGATATTACAAATTGTAATATACATAGTAGTCCTTTATTTGAATGGAATCACATTAACATTCTCATAATTCCCTCAGAGGAAAGCTCACTTTGTCTAAGAGAGAAAATGTATTAGAGGATAGGTAATTTTTTATGTTCCAATATATCTTCATTGACCTAAAACAAAAGTGAGAGAGGCATACAAAGTATGCAGAATTTTTTTTAATAGAAGGCTATTGTTAATGTGAACTTGTACTTGAAATGGAATCCCAGAACATAATACTGACAGGAATTCTTTGACAATTAAAAAATAATTTTAATAATTGAAATGCAAGGCTATGTAGGACAGTTTCTACTATCTGTATGAAATTCCTGGCTCCAATAAATAACCTTTATTTATGAATAAAATCAAGAAAGGATGAAACAGATTAATTAAAGCAGGTTTTAGAAAAAGAAAGTGATATTCGGGGGCATGCCCAGCTTTCTGAAAAGCAATGTCCCCCAGCACAGATCTGCTCAGCCATAAAGTTTCCCTTGACAGAGCCATTAGTGAGAAAATGCAGAACATGAGTAAATATGGACCTGAGCCATTAATATCAATGCTCATGATTTCAGCCTAATGTATTATTTTTCAGTAAAGACTTGTTTAAACAAGATATTTTCAGCTCAAGTATGAGGGTGCTGCCACTTACTATTGTTTTCTTTTTCCTACATTAACCCCTTTAATGTGTCTAAAAATCATAGGCAAGAGTGGGCAGGAGAGAGGGAGAGAGGCAGGTGCACTTGGTGAACATCACAGTTATGGAGGGTACTGAAGAAACGATGACCGTGGCGGTTAACAGAACACCGAAGGGAATTATATACATTAATAGAAGCACCGTTCAGAAACTTTCTCATGAATAAATCTTTATTTTCCATTTATTTTGGCCTCAAAAATCTGTTCCTGGTATAATCTGATGATGGATTTTTGACTAACAAAAAGTGAATATGAGTATCTTAGTGTAAGTTTCCGTTTATAATATGGTTCCTGATACTTAATTTATAAATGAATTAAAAAACTGATTTATTTTACCTGCTATGGACATTATTAATAATGAATTTTTATGACTCTTTATTTACTTGACTTGAGGCAAACAGTTTGAGGAATAGTTACAGTCTGTGTTGGGAGACTGGAATCAAGTGAAAGGGTTAGGGTGAGACCTTAGTATGCTTTTTTGATACTAAAATACTTCAAAATCCAATCAGAATTTAAGCTGCATTAGCCTCCAGGAATACTCACCTTCCTGAAAAATCATTCATGACTTAGCCTCAGTCACAATTAAGAGATGAATTCATTTGAGACACTTAATCATGATAGATGATGAGATATAAATTAAGAATGTCTGTGAGCTGTCTATGATCGGGCCATCAAAGAACTATTTTTGCCCAACCCCTTTCTTTGGCAAAAATTAGAATGGTTTCCATAAATAGCAGAGCAAGATATCATTGCAACGATGACATGAACTAAAAGAATGAACACGTTGGGCACAGCTTGAAAATGAAGTATATCAGAAATGAGCATTTCTTTTTAGTGTAAATGATTTTTTTAAAGTCCATTTACTCTGTGCTCGTTGGGAATCATTATTTAAAGTTTTAGCAATGAATTGGAGAGAGGTCAAGTAACTTCTGCAAGGAAGTCATACGTGCTCAGTGGCAGGGTACTTGGGGATTGAGAGCCCTGCCCTGGCTGTCAAGCCTCACCTCGAGGTGGCTGAACAAGAGCATTTAAGTCATGGTTTAATGCTCATATACAGAAGGTGTTTGAGTGGTGACCTATGTGCTGAATTTAGAGATTAGAAAAGTAAACTTGGCCACTTCTCTTTCTAGAAGGCTCCAAATACCATCAGCATGTCCTGTTGCAGCTGTTGGAAGGACAGAGTACTGGCGAAAACACTGTCAAGACTGTAAACAACATTTCCTCATCCCATTTCTTGACAACAGTTTAAGTCCACTTAAACTAAATGTAATCAGAGTTATGAGCAAAAGCCCATCATACAAATAATAATGATTACATCATATTCAAATGAACAAGAGAAAATGAGATTTTTGCTGCATCTTATTTGAACTAATTGAGCCTTTTCTTCCCCAATTGTTATCAAAACTACAGGGAGAAAAAGCCTATTAATTCGAGACTTAGATTTAGGGTTGAATTTATTCTCATTTTTCAATTATTGTCCATTGTTTAGAATATGCAAATGCAACCATAAAGTAATCAGAAACCTAAGAATAATTATATGAGAAAATGTTTCACGTATCTCAGCAGCACTGGCTATTGAATAGACCTTTGACTATAAACTTTAGTTTAACTCCTGATTTTTCAAAATAATGACATTGTTCTTGTTTAATCACAGGGGCAGGGGAAGGAAGAGAGAAGTATCACATAGTGTTCACGTTGGATGGCCACCCATCCGGATTCTTGCAAGATCGGCCTAGTTTTGTTGTTGTTCTAATCGGGACAATTCTTTGTCCCCCCAAGCGCTGTTTGTAACAACCTCACAAGTTTTCTGGAGCCAGAAAAACATCATCAGCTGGGCAGGCAGAAGAAAGCCTTCAGGGGTGGGGGAGGGCGACCCAGCTGTGGGAATGGAAAACATTTGAGGCGAGTGAAGGTAGCAGCGAAGGGCTGGGGACTGGAATGTCTGGGGTCTCATGGAAAGCACAGCAGAAGGTTGGAAATTACATGCAGGAAAGCACATCAGACTGACTTCCCCTAGGTCCTTAGAGAAAACTTTAATTTTTCTCATCATGACATTTCATATGATAGATCTATATTTCAATAAACATGCAAGGTATGCTGCCCTTGAAGGTGGTCATTTCAAGGTCAGACCCTGTAATTCCAACTTCAGGAGGTGCAGTGGCATAGGACTCAATCCGCCTGATGTGCTGTTAGTTGTATACTGTAAGCCAAAGGCTGTGCAATCTGATCTTTTCCATTGTCCACAATTACCTCTAGGGAATAAGGGTATAGTAGATGCATCTTTGAGGATTTCTGAACATAAGGCCAGGAGGATTGAGCTATATTACATTTGAGGGAAAAAGTTCAGATATTTCATGATGTCCTGGATGTGTGCCATAGGTTCATTAAAGCAGCTGCTTGGGTATTCATTCAACATTCAGTAATTATTTATTCAGCATTTATTTATTGAACACTAACTATCATCCAGACACAAATGGTTCAGTGATATACAAATATTTTGCCTGTATGACCCCTAAAATAACTTTGAAAAACATTCAGCGTAAGTTTACATGGAATATGATATATAACAGTAAACATTTTAAAAGATGAAGTTCATAGTAATTTGACATAATTCAGTAAAACAGCTTTGACATATCTTATTGATCAAAACATTTTGATCCTAAAATAATTTACAAAATATTTATCACTAGATTTTTAAAAATTAAATTGATGTAGAAAACATTTAAATTTTAAAATATGCAAGTCATCATAACTATTTTTAACATTCTTTATTCAATATTTTCATTTTTAAAAATTAATGATAAGACAAGGAAAGAAAATACCTTTGTGCATTTAGGATGTTCTGATCAACTATGAAGAATATTTTTGTTA
Organism: Lyroderma lyra; assembly: GCA_004026885.1. NCBI lineage: Eukaryota > Metazoa > Chordata > Mammalia > Chiroptera > Megadermatidae > Lyroderma > Lyroderma lyra. The sequence continues at coordinate 113,772 of PVJL010002114.1, read as the reverse complement.
CACCAATATTCCAAATTTTACTTTAGTTTGTCACACAAAAAAGATTTTTCTACCTCCAGCTAATGCAGTACATCAGGATTTGGAATGTGTGATGGTTTTGGTTCCTCCCACCCCAACCCCCATAAAATGGTGGAAAGAATTTATTGTAAACACAGGCATATTTCCAGACAATTTTAAGAAAAAGAACCATAGAAGTCAAGCATCTAGAAATTGATTCCCTTAAAGCAATTCATGCTATGCTCACCATAGGGTATCTTTTACAACTAATCATTTTAAGTTTAAGGCTAAGGTTGTTAGACATTTGTTTTTGATATGAAAGTTCAGAACTGAGAAAAATTATACTAATACTGCCTGGATTATAAATAGGAATGATGAATTTCTGCCAGTGGTACATTAACTCCCCGATGTATTCAGAAAAATTCACATACAGCCTAAGAAACAATAATTCTATGAATAAAGGCATGGTTGTCTTCTAACTTTAGTTGTTCTACTCTCTTCTCTGTGTGTCATTTAGCAGAAAGAAGATTTCATGGAAGTCTCTACTTTGAACACAGACTACATTTTCACCTGTAATGGGCACATTACTGCTATTGTTCATGGGTAGATGGGGAGAACTAATCTTTCCCATATGGTCTCAGTATCTAGAGCAGTGGTTTCCAATATTTTGCCATTTGTGTACCCTTTTAAACCCATTTCTATAAATTGTACCCTTGTTTTTAAAACAAATGTTTTTAAATACTGACACTTTCTTTCTGGGCCTATCTTCATGCAAAATAGTGGAAAGGAGGTAATAAGTTAGGAAAGAAAAATTACTACACTGTAAGTACAAACCACAGATGTAATTTGACAACATTCATAACGCAGTTACATATTGTTAACGATGATCAAGTATTTAACAAACTTTTATTATTAATAATAATATTTATTTGTATTATTTGAAAAGTTTATATAATTGTTATGCAGATCACTAGCCCGTTGAAATGTTAGTGAGATCACTGAGCTTGCTTTGATGCACTTAGTTTCTTGAAATCAGGCTTAAAAGATGAAAGATACAGTCTTAAATTAGGACTTGCATTAAGCTTGTTGTGGTACTTATATTTTATGAAGGTGTAAGAAGAAAAAGCTCTTTCCACTAGTTAAGTATTAGTGAATGGCAAGAGGTATTTGAATGACTTCTCACTGAGCTGTTGGTATTCTTCACTGACATCTGCCTAGTAGGTAATAAGATGCTTTCTTTTAAGACAAGAATTTAAAGAAGAATCGGTTCAAAGTGTGATTAACTGTTCTTTTTTCATTGATAGTTTAGTTTCTTTGAAGAATTCTTCATTGAAGGGATCTGCAATCCACTTGTTTTCTTTTCCACATTGAGGGAAGTACTTACAAAAGGACTCTTTAAGCCCTTCCAAGTGACTTGCAATATTCGTTTTCATGTTTTGGGATAGGTGCAAGTCATTCTCAGAGAAGAAGTTGTGCAGAGTTTCAAAAACTTTCAAGGTGACCTCTTTCAATACACACTTTCCAAATGTGCAGTTTTTAAACCATTAACTCCATTTTGTAGGTTACTTTGAATATAATGATTGAGTTGTTTTGAAGTCCTAAATTGATTTTATTTATTTCTAAAAAATATCTGATAAATATGTAAGACTTTGAAGCCAATCATTGTCCTGAAACTTTGGAGCAAGAGGGAAACAATGGTCTTCAGAAAGTATCTGGACTTCATCGGCATAGCCAGCCACCTTACCTCTGTATGAAAAAGGAAGGTGCTGTGAATGCTGTTCATTTCTTCACACAGCACTTTAAACAATCTGGAGTTGTAAATAAAATTTACAACTTTTACAGCCTCATCAAGAACATTTTTCAGTTCACTAGGAAGAGGCTTGGATGCAAGACTTTGTTCATGAATGCAGCAGTGACTCCATGTACATGGGGAGCTACTTCTTTAATTTGGCCACATAGGCCTATTAAACATCCTGACACAGGCTTGCCTGTCAGTGCATACACCACAACAATTCAACCAACTAATCTCCTTTTCAATGAAATAACCATTGATTGTATTAAAAATATCTTTGCCTGTGGTATGCTCTGTCAATGGGTAACAAAGCAACAGGTTTTCCTCAATTTCATTTCCTACCAAGTACCTTGCTATGATGAGCAAAATAGATAAATTAGCATCATCTACACTTTCATTGGCCTGAATGGGAAATAATTTACTTTTTCTAATTCTATCTACTATTACAGCTTCAACATCATCAGACATTTCCTGAATTTGTCAAGACATTATATTGTTGAAAAAAATATAGTATTGATCTTGTAGACATATTCTCCCCCAAACATACAAAACATGGTATCCTTAATACAAGGAGAAATTAAATCTTTAGCTATGATGTGGTTTTCACCACATTTAGCTATGTGATAAGCAATACGGTATGAAGCCTCAAATGCATTTTCATTGTCTTTCTTTCTTGACATCATGTATGAAGTAACAGTTGGATGCTTTTCTAAGTGCTGAAAATAATGTATTTGCTTTGTTTTTATGCACAAGATGTTTAGTTTCTAAATGTTGCATGAATAGAGAGGGTTTCAAGTAACCGCTGTTGGATAATATTTTCCCAAATAAAACACACAAAGGCTTAGGACAGTCATCATCCCCGACAAATGAATATCCATATTTCATATACTCTTCAGACTATTTCCTTTTCTTCTGTGTAGTATTTGAGGCACATGCCTTTTTACTATCTCTCGGTGTGGGTGTACATGTAGCTACAGACACATGTTGAGAAGTCCTTGGTGATGTGTTATAATCCCCATCAAGTTTTGTTTTTTTAACCATTCCTGTTTTCAACTACTAATCCATAACTGACATGCTTAAAAATCACTCACAATAATAACTGAAACTATGTTAAACATTAAATAAAAAAACTACTTTAAAAGAATCATGATTAAAGACAACATACTTTTACTCAGTCAATGACTAAACTGATCAAACAGTCTGGCTGACGATATATTTATGTGTTTGGGGAAGTTCTAGAAATGTTGCAAGTATATATTTATGTGTTTGGGGAAGTTCTAAAATGTCTCAAATGGATTGTTCTGAAACTGTGCATGATTGGTAGAAGATTGGTTGGAAGAAGGGTTCATAGCCATGTCCTCATCAATCATCATTCACTAATGTGATCTAATTGTGAAGTGTCTTCATTAACAGTGATTCAAACTTAACATTTATTGTTACATAACTAATATTTTTCATTTTTTTACTTTACTTGTTTTTTAGTCATTACTGATTATTTTTTACATACTCCCGAAAGGCCTAGCATGTATCACTGGGGGTACATGTACTATTGCTTAGGAACCAGTGATCTAGAGAAATCTAAAGCAGGTAGCTTATTTGGCTTCTTATTTTTTGTCTGTTTTTGACCTATTTCCTCCTAATTTGGGATATATAGGACAAAGCACTGTATCCCATGTCAAAAAGTAGCGTATCAGGAGTGCTTTTGGAGCAGTGATTAGAGTCCTTTATACTCTCTATATTAAAATACCATTATAAAACCCTCTATAATTCTGTGATTGGCTAGGTACAATTGTTTGACTGCAACAGAAGAGGAAACTAAAATTTCAAATTTCCTTCCAAATCCAGTATTGAATGTCTATAATGTAAAATTTTCATTGTAGCCTTGCAAATTGCCTGACCTCCTGATCTTCAGAAAGGTAACATGGTAGGAAGAATTTGGGAGTTATACCCCAATTTGAATTTTGCCTCCACAATGAATTTGTCATTACAAGTTACTTAACTGAGTCTCATTTTCCTCCTTGAGAAGATAAATATAATTCTGATTTCAGCAACATTTCCCTACTTATCTAATCTTAAAATTTTTCACTAGGTTTCTTTTAAAAGTACTTGTTCACAGACTTCTCATAGAGATTGTAATTTTTGTAGGAGTGGATATGGTCTGGGTATCTGTATTTGTAATAAGTACTGTCCTGGTGATCATATGATCATGTAAGATAGGGATACACTGCTTTGTAGAACTTTTACAAAGATTAAGGATGTCTCTTGTATATATATCATACAGACAATGTCTGAGCTATATGAGATATGGGCTCGATTTTATCTCCCAGATGGACATGGGTCTAAGTGAGGGGTCGGTTTCCTGACATCAACACGAGTCTAAGAGACTCATTGACAACAACAACTATTTCCAGGCAGTTTCCTCTTCACTCCTAGTATTTAGCCCCTATGCTTAGGGGTGGGCTTGAGGATTTCTAAAAGTATATGAAAAAGTCAAGTGACAGATAACAAACACACCAGTGCACTTTGGGAGCAACTTAGTGTAGACTCAGAGCTGTCAACACACCCATTATGGCCGGATTGTTTCATAATCCCATGTGGTACACACCTGTGTCTTGTTGGCAATGTATAACTTTGCAGATTTGGTTGTTTCTTGTTCTTGTTTTTTTGATTTTTGAGGGTTTTATTTGCATTTTGTATCCTGTGGTTTTTCACAAAATAAGTACTCTTCCTTCCTGTATCAAGTATGATAAATAGATGACGTGTGTTTTTATTATTTTCTATTCTTTGTATAGCATCAAATTTCCCTTTCCAATGAAAATCACATTTAAAATTCAAATATAGAAGTCCAGGGAGATATGAAAACAACATACTTTCAAATTGTTGTTTGGAAAAGATATTCTTTGTGATTATAGAATAGGCCAGTGTTGGTATATATTTCAGTTTGAGTCATTTTTTATTTATAACATCATGGGTTTAGAAATAACGATATGAGAATTCTGTGAAGATATATGTGTGTGTGTGTGCATGTGTGTGTGTGTGCATGTGTGTGTGTGTGCATGCATGTAAGTTACTTCAGGAAGTATACCCAATAGATGTGTAACAGAACTTACCCTTGGGGAAATGAACAGAGTTATTGAGAACAGAGAAAAGAGAAAATTTTAGTTTTCATGTAAACTCTACCTTTTCAAACATTTTATAAATATCACAGGGTTTATGTACAGTAGACTCTCAATTAACCAGCACCCATGGGGATTGATAGATGCCAGATAAATATAAGCAAGAATTTTTGCCAGTTGCTTGAGATTTTGGTGGTTGAGTTCCGCTTAACGGAAAGTCCACTGTATTATCCATTAAAATTAATACAATTTTAAAAAGAACTAATATTAGAGGTTCAAAGTGAAATGTTTTTATTCCTTGCTAATATATGCCTCATGATTTTCATATTAGGAAGGTTGGAAAAACCTGAGTTTCCTAGAGCCAGGGCAACTTGAAAGAGCATCAAGAAGTCAGATTAAAATTTCTTGATTAAAAATATTCTCTTTTGTTTCACAAATGTCACCTTATTAGTAGAGTCAGACTATCAATAAAACATTGAATGGATATGTATAAATAGCCCATTGTTTTAAAATTATTTATTTGAACTTTATTGTGTTGGCTGATTTCATCTAGCATAGAACATGCAAACTTTACACGTGTCTAATTTCACTTAATTCTCTTTCATTTCCTCTAGGAATTAGGCTAGACTAACAGTAAATGGCCACTCACCACATTCTATTCTGATTTTGAGGAAACAGTTGATGGAAGCTGATAAAATTGAAAAGATTGCTCTTTCTTTTATGGTTGAAAAAAATTTAAAAAAAGGCACAGTAAAATATTATTCTCAATATTCCTTTGCAATGAAAAAATTACTTAATTTCTGTTCAAGAACAACTTTAAACCCTGCATAAATATTGCTTGAAAATATAAAATTGTTACCATTCAAATTTAGAGTTATAAACAAGAAGGCAGGCAGCATTTTATCCATCGCGGTGTGCTGGGAAGAGAAACAATTATTTGAGAAGAAGCATGACCCAAAATGATGACCTAGATGGTTGGAGGAAGAGATTTCCTCAATAGTCAATAATGTTGCAATTACTATAGGTGGTATCAGATGAGTACTAGATTTGTTGGGGTGATGGGAGGAGGGTGGGAGGGGTGGGTGAAAAAGGGAAATAAATCATAAGTACAAATTCATAGTTACAAAATAGTCACAGAGATGTAAAGTGCAGCATGGGACATATAGTCAACGATGAAATCTTTTGATTAAACAAATAGGATAAAGAGGTGTCTTACATTTCTAACACTGAACTCTGCCTAGTAACTCATCTATTTCTGCCTTTGCCATTTGGAGAAAAATAAACAGTAAGACTGTGAAGAGCCTTGAACTAGAATCATTATGATATTATGTATTAATATTACTGAGATATGGAGAGACTAAGCTTCAAGTTATATGTGCAACAGGATGAAGAACTTGAACTCCTGAGCTTTGGATAAGCCAGCTTGTCTGTTACTAAGAGAAAGGAATGGATACAATGTCTTATTATATAAGAAGGTAGTTTACCATCCTTATTCTTCTTTTCATTTCTCGATTCCTTCTCTGGGTAGCTCAAGCCGATATCTATATAACCTGTAAAATAGGTAAGGATCTGTACTTTGTGCCCATGTTTCATTTTTAGGTATTTGGAATGTTTGATTGATAAGACAGATCTCACATAAAAGTTTACGCAAGGACCACTCTCTAAATACACTTACATTGTCATTTCTGGGTTCTAATGTCCAGGACAAACTGTGTTTCAGAAAATATGAACCAGTCTCAGAAGCTCCAACATAATGATAAGGTTAAAGCATTCATGTGGAATAGTTGTGTGATTTCCTGACAGAGGAAATAACAATAGCCAAAGCTACTCATTTATTTCAAACATTTATGAGACGATTGAGTTGAAAAGCCCCAGCTTGTAGAGTACTATTATTTTTAGTGTCTAGTAATAGCAATTATAATATATCATCACATGTTATTTATTAAGATAAAATACTTTTCCAAAAAATAATTGATATCTCAATATACACGTGGTCTTACTTCTCAGCCTCCGATCCCCATGAACCAATTTAAATGTTATCGTGAGGAAGAAGGGAGGGAAGGTCAGCATACAAGGACGAAGGAAATTTAGGTCTAGTAAACAAAGTAACATAGAGAAAGATATCACTCGTTGTCTTCTATTTCTATCAAAAAATTCTACTTAAATGCTTTCCTAAAGAATTGGAAAGGAAGGAAATGATAAACCAGATGATCTATCCTTTGGTTTGTGTGACCCTAGTGTTCAAATCTCAGCCTCAGAGATTCGGTACATCTTGTAATGACCTACTCAAAGAGAACACATTGAAGAAATCGGTCCCGCACATCACCCACATCCCAGTACATCTGCTTTGAGTGGTGACCAGCACATTGTTAATAGTGCAAGAGAGGCCAGGTGATTTGTTACTAGATGAAGAAAATGAAATCATGTCTCTGGGCTTAAGTCACTTCCCCCACACCCCATCGGTCTTTCCAGCCTGTGCAAAGAGCATGTTCCTCTGCCTGTTGCTTCTTTCGTTGGCCCTTGTTCATTACTAAAGATCCCCAGATGTACTGGCATCAGAGTCTTTTTAACACCTCCGTGTCTGGCCCCACATTCCAGCAGATTTTGCAGAAAATATGGGGCTTTAAAATGTGAGATGGCGGGGGGGAGGAAGAGTGGGAAAGAGAAGTGGAGTGCAGCTAAGACAGCAAGGATTAACCCCCAGAGACTGAGGTTGATATGTCCTGGCTGACACAACTCCAGTGTTATTTTGGTTAACAGGAAGTCTAGGCAGACAAACTGAACAAATTCATTAGCAAATGGTTAATAGAGTTTTTATACCTCTTTGCTAGGGTCAATCTGCAATCCTACACATTTGTCATTTTGGGGCACCAATGATCAGGATAAACTATGTTTCAGAGTTTAAACCAGTCTCAGCATCTCTAATGTAATGATAAGATTAAAGCATCCAGATGGAATAGTTGAATTTTTTGAATACTAATAGTAAAGTGTTTTCTAGAACCGTTTGGAATTCTATCTGAAATCTGTTCTGTTTGTTTTTATCAAAGAAGGCAGCTATGTTACAATAAAGATGACCCAAAACCTTTCAGTTCTTAGCATGGCAGGAGATCTCTACCTACCTCCCTAGCACTTGAACTCCAGCTATACAAAGCTGATTGAACATGAGAGAGTCAGCCACACTCTCTCACAGCTTGTTCATTTGCAAACATTTCTTCTCTTCCAAGAACACCTTTTGTCCATTCACATCATCATCATTGTAATTCCAACTCATCATTCAAGGATCAAATCACTTCGCTTTGGAAGAATCCAGACTGGCTCCTAAATCCCAGCTAATTTGGAGATCCCATTTAACTGGAACTCTACTGAAACCTCATGCTTATCTATATCATGATGTAGACCACATTCTTGAATTCTTCATCTGCCTTCTTTATACTCTGATTATGAAAATCACCTTTCATCTCTGTTTTGTCATTGTTACATAATGTCTGGAATAATTTAGCATTCCACATTTTGTCCAGTAATAAATTAACAAATAAGGTTTTTTACAACAGTGGTTTTAAAAATCAGCTAAGACCTAGATAAACCATTTATAATCTACAAGTATATAGCTAAGGGCATCCTATGTGCTTAAGAAGAAAGGAGATTGGCTGACGAGTAATTTTCCAGCCAGAAACTGGGCTGCAAGTATTTCTTGTGGAGCTCAGACTCACATTTTCAAGTGCTATCATCAGTTCCTTTACATTACATTCCTGTAGCTGATGATATTTTCCATACATAAATTATCTAATTTAAAAAGTAGGCTCCTTGATTTCTAAGTGCTATCGATAGTCTCTCCCCCAACAATGCTCTCCTTGTTGCCATTCACAGCCGTGACTCTGTATTTCATCTCTCTGCTAATGGTCCCCAGGAAGTTGTTTAAGCCCCTTGGAGAATAGCAGCTATGGTACAGGTACTTCTGAGGATCAAATAAAGCTGGCAACACTCCATCCAAAATACTTCCAAGTTTTCTTTTCCTTTGTCTCTTAATATTTTTCTCATTGCTGAATCATATCTGACAGGGTTTGTCATTAATCTTCACCATCATAAAGTATTTTTGCAAAGAAGCAAGAAGCTGAGAAACTCATGTGGCTTCCTTTAACATCTTGGAGATACAGAGGTGAAATACTGAAAGGATTCAATTTGGGGATTTACCTAGTCACAGCAACATAACAACCGGAATACAATGAAGTACTTTTTCCAAATTGTTGTCCCATGGAATGCTGCCACCAACACATTCATTGGATGTTTAACTTGTTTATGATCCTAAACAAAATTAGTTCAGCAAGGTACTCACCAGGCAAATTAAATTAGTTAAATCTCATTGGCATGCCAATTTTTACCAAAAAGATGTGGACAGTGCTTCAAGGTTTAGAATCAAATTTCTTTTAAATCATGTCTATGATTCTTGGAAACACCTGTACAACTTCCCTCATTATGCCCACACAGTAGAATTTTGGAGACACGCACACATTTTTCTGGCATTGCTCCCAGGTTTAGAGAACTTTGCAAAGGACTTCATTTAACTGAATCTAGATTTGCATTTGGTATTCGTGGCAAGATAATATGAGCCTATTGCCTGGGCAAAGAAGGAAGAAATAGGAATTCCACTTCTAGGTCAAGTTTCCTAAGTTGCACGTTTGGTACATGATTTGAGTCTAGGCAGAGATGTCACTTTGCATGTGAAGAAGTTAAGTATAAGACTCCTATACAGTGTAGCTGCACAGTGTAGAGCAGAGCTGGGCAAGATGTCAAGCTCAGTCCATGGGTAGACCGCCAAGCAATTTTGGGGTGACCACTTGAGTTAAGAAAAAAGTGTAGCGGATGCTACATTATGCCAGGGCCTAATGGGTAGGCAGCTAAACATAAAAGAAAATGTTTTTTGCACACACATGTACAAACTGCTAGAGGTGAGAATCAGCTCTTCACAATCCAGGTGGTTGTATGTACTTGAGCAAATGAAAATAAGTAACCAGTGGACCAAGACCCTTGGAGAAAATTCGAAATAGCCCTTGGCCTGAAAAAGTCTGCTCAGACCTGGTCTAGAAGCTAGAGCAATTGATTTCCTTGTCCTGTAGGAAAAGGAAAGACACAACCCTACTTAGGCATAGCAGATATCGGATAGGGTGGATTACAGTCTGACTATAACTTTCCCTGGGTTTAAAAGCGATCACCAGAACTTCATGCATACAAACAAAATCAAGTTGTTTCCACATTAATGTTAGATGAAGTGATTTTTGTTATAAAACCCAGCCCTAGTTGGGCTCTTTTCTGAAGGCAGATCAAAAGCGTAAGGATCTGGTTGTGTGCTGTTTTTCATCTCCCAGCCTTGAGCACACTCCTAATACACACTGATCAAATTCTGCTTGAGATTTTAAGCAGGATGGTTTGGAAAAGCTAAGAATGAGCTTTTGAAACAGAACTACTCATTCCATAGTAACAAAAATTGGAGCAGAACTTTTGTAAATGGTGTACTGAAGACTGTTTACAACTTACAAATAATGATTACAAGAAACATTAGAATGTCTTTCTTAACTAGAAATATTAGTAAATAACAGCAAATTTGTTAAAAAGTCCACTCCCCTTTACAAAAAGAAATCACACATCTTTAAAACATAATTTCATAGAATGACTCAGTTAAGAGTAATGAGCTCGTTACTAATTATATAATAGTAATTGATATTAGTATTTAACAGCAATTATACATAGAGCTGTTTGTTTCCAAAGTCGTGAATTTCTGAAGTATTAACAAATTAACTCTGTCACAACTGCCCACACATGTTTGGAGAGCTCTAGGGAGAACTTAATTTAACACCCAGTGTTCTGTCCTGGTACTGTCTACAGGGGGATCTTTCCATTGTTTATCTAATGTGTGGATTAAGGATGTGATGAACAGAGATGTGGTTATAATACACACCCTTGTCCCACTGTCTGGCTGGTTCACTGCTGAGTCCTCAACCAATACCCAATCACAAGCAAAAATGTGTTTGCAGTGATAGAGTAGTATGGTTTTCATTGAGGACAAACTGCCGGAAATAATACAAAAATTGTCTGGGAATTTGGGTGCATAACCTGGGTGTGGCGAAGATGAGCTTTTCACATTTCTTACTAAAGTTCAACTTTCCACATAGACCTCAGCCCAGGCTGGGTCCTGCAATTCCCCATCTCAGCCACCAAAAGGACTCCGCCTGCTAACAGATGCCAGTTATTGGAACTTCTCTACAAATCTGTACATATTTTCATGAGACCCTGAAAATAACGAGTTATTGGAGACAGCAGATATTTTGCAGATGTGCTTCTTACAAGATGCTTTCACAATTTGCCTAGGCACTTTATCAATGTATCACTGGACAGGCCAGTAGAAACTAACCAACGGTCTTTATTACAAATCACAAATTTTAATTGTAATCACTTTCCCTTGATACTTTCCCAAATTGTAAGCATTCAAGACTTCTACTTACTGGATATTTAACAATATTAAGCAATTATTGTTAACTCTTACTTTTGATAATAGCATTGAAATTGTTTTTAAAGTTCATGTCTCTTAAGGAAACAACTGAAATATTTGTGGATGAAATAATGATGTGCAGGGTGTATTTTAAAATTCTCTGCAGAAGGTGGGGATGAGTTGGGAAATGTGGATAAAGCAAGATTGCCCATGAGTTAGAAATTATTATAGCTATGGGACAGGCACCTGGGATTAACCCATGCTATTCTCTCTGCCTTTGTGTGTGTTTAAAATTTTCCTTAAAATAAAGCTAAAGACTTCTGGCAGCATAGGCAGAACTTGAAAACTAATCCTCAAGGAGTAGCCAACTTCAGACATAATCTGAAATCACTTAGTTCCACCCAGAGAGCATAGGCAGGATCCTAACAACATGGAATCAGAAATCCTCTGCTGATTCCATCCTCACCGTGGAGAGGCTGAAAAGGTGACATCTAATAAGGTTGCATCAGGCTGACAAGACCTCTGATAGTGGGAGTAAACTTCTGAGCTTCTACAAAGTGGCTATTCAGAAGCTACTACAGGGAAGTGGCCATGAGTTCATTGCATTTTTATTTTTTTGTTTTGTTTTGTTTTGTTTGTTTTTGTTTGGTTTGGTTTGGTTTTAATTCATTTTCATTGATAGACTTTTGGGGGTGACATCTGTTAGCAAGAATTACATAGGTCTCAGGCATACAATTCCACAGTGCATTGTCAGCTTGTTGTATGTAATTTCTCCACCTATTGTGACTTCTCTTTCCATCACCCTATACCTAGCTTCCCCTGCATTTTTAAATTAGTGTCCTAACCTCTGCTTCTCACATCTCTACAGTGAAACTATCCCAGGAGCCCACAGGAAAATGCCCATTCTGAACCACTGCCACCACTGATTATTTACTAAAGGGCTAGTGATGTAGGCATCTTAGAGGTGGTAAAGATGAATAAGAGAAGGACCTGCTTTCAAAAGACTTATATAGAGCAGAAACAAGCAATTGCTTTAGTGAGTGGTCTCAACCCAGGTGGTGATGACATTTATTCACATGCAACCCTTATTTCAGGGAGTGCACAGGAATTCCCTTATCTTGGAATGGGCAAACAGAGGGAAAGAGAATTGATATCAGGCTGAGTGAAAATGTCTAAGTATATGGAGTTTCTTGATTTTTTTCTGAGGGGGAGAAAGGTGGAAAAACTGGAATTTATGGATGATCTCGTATAGGATTGTATCTTTTGATATTAACCACAGCCGCTACAGCTGGTGTTCCCCTCACCCCATCCCAAATTCACCCCATGACAGCTGCTTGAAAGATACTGGAAAGATAAAATGTTTTCTTTAGAATACCATATTGTTTGGCATCAGTTGCTAAATGTCTGTCTAATTGAAATGACAGAGCTCTTTGTTTTTCAGGAAAAATAAAAGTAGCTAAGGATACTTCCTCTCTGAACAGCCTTCTCATAAACTCACATCTGTACAGCACCTTCTGGTTGGCAAAGCGCCTTCCCACACATCCTCTCATCCAGTTAGGGAGGTGAGTTGGGCAGACATTATTAAAAAAATTTATTGATGTGAAATTCACCTAATATAAATCTAACAATTTAAAAGTGAATAATTTAGTGGCATTTAGTGCCTTCACAATGTGGTCCAACCACGCTCTCCACCTAGTTCCAAAACGTTTCCATCATTCCAAAATCCCTCCTACCCCACACCCCTGAGCAGTTGGGGTAGGGGTTGTTAACTTCAGCTTTCCAGGTGAGGAGTCTACTCAGTGACCCCTAACTGACCTGCGGTCAGTAAGTGCTGGAGCCAGAAACAGAGCTCATGTGTTCTCTCTGAATTTTTTACCAGACCCATGGCTGTAAAACGTTAGCCTGCATGAGAATTTTTGGAGGACATGTTAAAACACAGGTTGAGGGGTTCTAGCCTCAACATTTTTGATTCAGTTAAGTCTGCTGTGGGGCCTGAAAGTCTGCATTTCTAATAAGTTCCCAAGTGATGTTCATGTTGCTGGTCCAAGAGACCAAGCTTTGAGCACCATTGTGCTATAATGAGCTCTTTATTCTGCTATTTTTCTCATTACAGGTTTTGCTAATTCAGTCAGAGGTGTTACGGATTTAAACAAAGTAGGTGTATAGGAGGTGGCTGTTTTCTCTACCTCACAGCTTTATTGGCTGGATCAACATGGAAATGAAAACATACAAGTGAAAGCACTTTGTCAGCTTAATTATTGCCACGTAAATTAGAGTCTTACTCATTGCTGAGGATCAGTCATTTTACTTTACTGGCTAAGCTTGTCTCTTCCAGCACGTCTGAAGAAGCCGTATATGTTTGTACTTCCAAAACCCCAGACCTAGAAGTATCTCTTCCTATCATGTGTCTGACTCAACACAGTGCCTGGTAGAGAGTAGTCATTCAATGTTGCGTTAATTGATCTACTTAACAATTGAAGGTAAGAGGGTTTATTTTAGCATTACTTGAGGCTCTTCTAAATATATGGCTGTGAAGCAAACGATATGACTGACAATTTGAACAGAGCTTTCAACTAGCCTGACCAGAGATGTACTGTCCCGTTTAAAAAAGGTATATGTCTGGTCAGCCTACTTTAAACATAGATTAATCCTTACCCAAGGCAGATTTCACACCAGTGTCCTAATCTAACTGCACTAGAAGGTTTTAAAAGCACTGATTAGGGCACTCTTCCTCTCCTGGATCTCTGCAGGAGTTGATGTCAGTGTTTCGGCATCAAACCAAACCACTTTCTTTGCCCCCTCCCATGTGTGTACATGTGTATAGATGGCAACTCATAATATAGCCAACATGCCTTCTAACATCTGCCTACCAGATCTGTGTACACTCTTCTGGTCACTCTGCTTGAGGTTGGATGAGGAGGAGCATTGTGAGAGTAAACGGTAGAGCCGACAATGTCTTGTTTCTAAAGTGCTGGGATCCTTTAATCTTTCTGCCTTTGATGTCTGAGATTTCCTTCTTTATGCAGTGACACTGGGACTAAATGAAACACCAGGAAATCATTTACCCGCAAAGGGTGTGTGTTCTGAACACCTGCAGAGCCCAGGATACCAGGTGACTTGAATTACTCACACATTTCTAGATCTCTCTCTGTGGGTGGGAGGCTATTTTGACTTTTTTTCCACTGGGTAAAAGATGACAGCTTTGGTCACACTGCTATGACTTCTATTTATTTTCTGCCCATACATCAAATAAAGACATGATCGGGGTTAAAAAAAACAACAACAACATTTACAGCTCTGATAAATATAAAGGCAGTTGCTTAAAAACACATAGAATATCTGAACAAATGGTTTTTGGATTCAAGCAAAAGAGATATATTGTGGTCCAAGGAGCTGAGGCCTGCAAGTCCCTACTCCACCATCAGTTAATTAGCACATAGATTTTGCAGATGCTACTTAACATCTATGAGTTCCTGCTTTTTCATCTATAAAATAAAGGAAATCACCTAGAAAAGCTTTGTTTTGGTTTTTGTTCTGAAGAAGCTATATATTGCAACTAATAGAAAATATTTACCAATTTCCCAGGAGCTATTTGTCATTAATCTGCTTTTATTTTGCATTACAGAAATAATATGATATTGCCTCTTTTTATTGTTTGTTTCCATCTAGTTGAATAAACTAAATATCAACACAGAACATTTGATAAATATGAAATAGAAGCAACATTGTTAACAGTGTGGCATTGCAAAAAGTGCTAATAATAGTTAATATTTACTGAGTGTTTACTATGTACCCTGTCCTGTAGTAAGTGCTTTATAAGCAATGACTTGTGTATGAGGCTCCTGCACAATATAAAATTCAATTCCAAATTGGAGTGTTAAAAGATCCCAGTAGATACATAGGTCTTGTGAAAATCTACATAGGAGTGATGATCCTTTGGCAATCTTCAAAAAATGTTACAAATTCTATTTCTTTTTCACAGCAGCCTCTCCCATCTCAGTAAATGTGAAGTCTGTAACGGCTGTGGTCAGGCCCCAAAGCGTGCTGCCATCCTGGACTCCTCTTTCATTCCTAACTTCAAATCCATCACCAAATCCAGTGAGCCCTGTCTTCAAAGTGCTTTTAGAATCCAACCTCCTCTCACCATCTGCGCGACTCCACTCCACGCCGTGCCCTCCACCCCGGGGTTCTCCTAACCCCATTTTATTCTCAGCACAGCAGCCCTCGGGAGCCGGTCAGTTCCTGACACTGCCCACTGGCTTTGCGTCTCCCCCGGCACGAAAGCCTGAAGCCCTTCTGTGTGATAGGAGCTGACGTCGTGCTTCTGTCTTAGGCCAGGCCGCTCCAGCCACGCGGCCGTCCTGGTCGTCCTCCACACCGGGCGTCCGCACGGAGGGCCCAGAACTAGTTCTCCGCCTGGGAGGCTCTTCCCCCGAGAGCCAGCGGGCCCTCTTCTCTCCGCTCCTCCAGGTCTTCGCTGAAATGTCGCCTTCTGACCGAGGCCTCCCTGACACCGCACTCTACCACCTCCTTTCCCCCTTTTTAGTACTTTATTTCCCTCTATTTATAGCATTTCTCACCATCTGACATGCTACGTATTTTAATTAACTCGTTTATTAACTGTGTACTTGTCCATTGTCAGAAGCATAAGCACCTCGAGGGCAGGTAGTTTTTATTTTTTTGTTGTTTATGACTGTACCTCCAACATCTAGGACTGTGTCTGGCTTATAATGGATGCTGAATGAATGAATGAAAGAATAACCATATTTTATAGACAGTTTGTACATCTAGCCTTAAAGGGGTCCTTTTCCTCTTTACCTCTCTCCATGGACTCTTCCAACTGTTTTTCCTTTCTCTTGTAAAACCTTACCCTGCTACCTGAATAGGTGTTTTTTTTTTTCTGAATTTGACTAGTGAGAGTTTAATGGAAAGAGATAGTGTACTTTTTATTTCTGCCCATCTAATAGCAAATTTTGCTCTTGCAAAAATCTCTTGTTGAAAACAGAATCTAATTGCTCTCATTCTCCGTTTCTTTGATAAATTTATTAAAAGACTAGTTCACAGATGTAGTCTCTTCTATCTGTTCATTTATTCCTTAATTCATCACTTAACCTAAAATCTGGTGCTACCCATGTGCAGAAATTCATCTTCACTCCTAGTCACACTTAACCTTCTAAGAGCTCAGCTCAAAGGGTTATCTTTGATCACATCAATCTCTACTCTGTAGGAAATGATTCTCCATAAAGGACAATTGCACTCTTTAGCTTCTGGCACAGGTCACCTGATTCTTCACTTTGTCTTACTTAAATGAGTCTTCTTCATTCTCTCACTTTTCTTCAAAACATAGTGATTTGAAATGGCTCTGGCCTCAATTTTTGAATTTTTATTTTCTAGTATCTTTCACTCCAGAATTTTATCCATGTCTATGGTTGTGACTCTCCTGTGAAGATGGCATTCTAAATAATAATGACTAAAGCATGCCCTTGAAACTCCAGACATCTCCCAATCATTGCCTAACATCTTGGATCTCTTCTGGCATCCTAAATGTTGCATATTTATATCTGTACTCACCAAAAGTCAATCCAAATAATCTCTTCCTCACCACTTTCCTATTTCTTTTTAAACATCCTCCAAAAAGAATGAAAATTGAAGTGATTCAAAAGGTTTAAAAGGAGGCCAATAAAACCTTGTAACTGAGTAAGGAATGAGATTGTTGAGGGAGGGAAGGGAAGCAGTGTTCAGAGCACTCTTAATGATAAAGTTAAACATGTTAAACTCTAACATTTTATTTTTTAAAATTTTTTAATGTGTAATAGTACCACATTCACTTAAGAATGTATTCCAATATCAAATGGCAAATTTCAACAATACAAAAGCTACAATTACTTTTGTAACTGACATGTAATATGACAACACTAGAAATAAGATTATCGCCCTCGCCAGTGTTCATTGTAGTTGTTGGTGGTGGTTGTTTGCTTACTGACTTTCTTGAACTAATTCTGTAATGACTGTATTACTTTGTCATGTAAAGTGACTAAAGTCTGTTCAGTTTACCTAACAGTGAGCATTAAACAGTAATGTCCTTAAATGCCTTATACCAACAAGTCTACCAGCTTTTAGCAGTTATATTGCAATGGGCTTTTAATGCTTTTAAGCCTTTTAATATTTTTAGTGACAAATTGTAGTTTCCATGTGGTCTATAAAGCCAGGGTTGTGGTTAATTGACTATGTCCCCAGTTCATTTTATTTTTTTAATCAAACATGGATTAACATTAAAAACTTTAATTCTGGGTGGTGGAAGTCAGGGACTTAATTATTCTTTTAAATTTTTAGTGTTTTATTATTTTCTCCAGAAAAAAATGTCTCTTAAGAAAAGAATAAATGATGTGTTTTACCAAAGACATTTGCATTAAATGGAAAACAATGCAGTAAATCATTTGCTTCTCTAAATGCCATTTAAACAAAAATACATGTTTAGAAATAACTGTAAGTTTGGTGTTGCATTGCCTAAACAACAAGAAAATGAAATCTTAGATTTGGATGTGAGCTGAGCTCACATTGAGCTAAAAGATTTAACTCAATCTTTTATTCAGCATCTTTGACAAGTAGCCATCTAGCTTTGGCTCCAGTGAGCAAATTATGACCTCTAGGGGCTGTTCATTACATTTTGGAAATAAATTCTTAAGCTGTTCTTCCCAATATCAAGTAAAAGTTTAATTTTCTTTCCATTCCTATCTATGTTTTCTGGTTCTGCCTAATACATCTACTCGGAATAAGTCTTACACTCTTATTAGTCCAGCGGTTTCATGTAACTTTTTGGAATTATACCTTAAACCACACACACAAAAAAAGCCTCTGCTTAGCTTGGTTCAATTGCCTTATAGGAAAGAGCATATTTGGATATTCTGATATAACCTAGTATAAAGTGGGTATAGCAGGAATATTTTTAACTAAAGGGATTGGGTATTTAAGAAACTTCAATACACAAATAATGACAAACTTGAACATTAATTAGAAAAACTGTCCATTAATGTTTTTCCTTGAATATCATTTCATCTGATTTTATTTCAATTAAAAAAATATGACTTGAAAAAAAAAAAAAAAAAAAAAAAGAAACTTGCCAATTTAAGAGATGAAGGTGAAGAACCATCACTATAACTCTGTGTTAATTTTCTGTAAATAATCAGATCCTGTGCCCTTCAAAGTGAGGAGGAATATTGATGCTGAAATTCTTTATTTGTAATAAGATTATGATTTAAAATGAACACCATTTCAATATCAATATGTATCCAGTAGTCCATAAAGAAAAAAAAAACAACCTTGAAATTAAAGATATTTAACTTCAAATACTTCAAATACACTGATAATACGAGTATGTTTAATTCAATGCATAGAAACAAGAAGTTAAAAGATGTTGGTCCATCACTCCAAGGTCCATCACCTTGGTCTGAGCATTATCTAATCTTCAAATACCTTATCAAGGGTTTTAATTGAACCAATAATCATGGCTGCCACTTCTGTTAGGACTTGTAGAGACTCAAAAATGTTTGTTTTTATTGGTCCAAATGCTCCAAAATTAAATCTTGATCTTTTGTTTCTTCAACATGTCCATTAATTTGCTCATAAAAAGAATGCAAAACTTAAACTCACAATCTTCATTTTAGTTTTTAGGGACATTATATTTTACCATTATTTTAAACCCCTGATATATGAGTATTTCTGTCTTTTACAAGTTGCATCTAATTTCCTGCTTTCATTTAGTTATTTCTTGGTGTTCCTCCTAGGTAACCACTTTTATTTTGTGGTATTCCCATTTGTGTTTCAACTTCTTGTTCCATTTTTTCTGTAGACAACCAGCTGTTAAGTTTAAGAACACCAGATGTTAGTGTAAGATTTGAGATGCTGTTACCAGGGCAACCAGCATTGTGTGCTGGCTGTCCCCATCACTGTGCTCACTACTCCAAACGGGGATTGAGCTTCACCTTTCTTTGTGGAAATAAGACAGGCAAAACACATTTATAGCACAAATTTAAAGAGGTAGCTAGAACACCCTTCTGGGTGTAAACTCGGTCATACCCTCCCAACAGTTCTGCTCTACATAAAAAGAACAAACTAACAAATATTTAATAAAGAAAAATATGCCACAAAGGAGGCTTTAACCATTACCACTTGGAGGATTAACTACATTTTGATGGTTTTCAAGGTTATAGATGACTTGCCTCATTCAATGGATGAAAAGGACAAAATTGAGACTTCCCATCCTTCTTTCTTTGCCTTCAGAAGCTCCAAGGCTACTGACATGTTTCGCTGCCAGAGTCCATACGAAGCAGTCCCTCACATAAAAAGAGAAATCCTACATTTAATTTATAACATAGCCCAGTAGAAAGTTAACTGAGGGATTTAGAGGTATTAGTTGCAGAAAAGGAGAATGCTTTAGACTCCCAACATTCCAGAAATACAGATTCATAAGGCATAGAACTTATGATAATGTACACAACCCTGTCACTTTTGGGTAAAGAAATAAAATATTTTCTACTTCAAATGTGTACTCATTTCTAGTCAATTTATCTTAATCTCTTGACATCTAGTTTTATTATGTTGTCAAATTCTTGCCATATAGTATGGTGAGGAAAATCCAGGTCATGGGTAGACTACGAGAACCATCTCTAGCACATTATCAGCTAAGCCCCAGTTTTCACAAATATACAATGAATAAGATAGTAACTACTGTTCTATTTACCACACTGTTGAGTGGGCAGATGGCATGTTATCTAAAGTACATTGTAAATTTAGTGAAAGTGTTATTATTCTCATTGATTTACATAGAAGCCCCAAATAGAAAATAACCTGTGTAATGGAAAGTTGTGTCTTCTCTTAACATGTAGCCAAAGTCACCACAATGCCAGCTAAAATTTCAGATGAAAGATTTAGAACGTAGGCTATTATCTGAAAGTCCTCTGACCATACATAAGAATTTTAAAGTTTTGAGTTGTTGTTTTATTTGTTGATTCATGATGTAATGTTATTCTCAATTCCTTGTATTTTCCATTCAGACTATCTAAAAGTTTATTTTTATCATAGCATAGTAAGACAGAAGAAATGATTGTTGTAATTGCATTTTAATTGACACAATACATTCTTTAATATGCCACTCCACTATTTCAAATGACAGCCTAAACAGATTTGAAAAGTACTCATTTCTCCATTTTTTTTTAAATAACAATTGACATACATCACTGTAAGTTTAAGGCATACAGCATGATGATTTGATTTATATATATTGTAAAATGATTACCACAATAGGTTCACCTAATACTCACATTTTCATATAGATACAATAAAAAGAAAAGAAGATAGAAAAAATATTTTTCTTATTGTGATGAGAACTGTTAGTACTTATTTATAACTGAAAGTTTGCACATTTTGGCCTCCTCTCCAACCCTCTTCCTCGAGTAATCACAAGTCTGATTTCTTTCTCTCTATGAGTTTGGATTTTTAGTTTTAGTTTTGGTTTATAGATTCTACATTTAAATGAGATCATATAGTATTTGTCTGACTTACTTCGTTTAGCACAATGCCTTGAAGGTCCATCCATGTTGTCACAAAAGGTAGGATTTGCACAATTTTTATGGTTGGATAATATTCCATTGCATACATGTACTATACATTTTTATCCATTTATTTACCTATGAATGCTTAGGTTGTTTTGATGTGTTAGCTATTGAAATGATGCCACTATGAACATGGGGGTGCAGATACTATTTTGAGTTATTGTTTCTGATTTCTTCAGATACATATATCCAGAAATGAAATTGCTGAGTTATATGTTAGCCCTAGTTTTAATTTTTTGAGGGCCTGTCATACTGTTTTCCATAGTAGCTGTAAAAATTTACAATCCCACCAACAGTGCACAAGTGTTCCCTTTTCTCTACATGCTCATCAGCATTTATCTCTTGTCCTTTTGATGATAGCCTTCCTACAGTCATGAGATATTATCTCATTGTGGTTTTAATTTGTATCTCTCTAATGACTAATGTTGTCAAACATCTTTTCTTGTACCTGTTGGCCTTTCATATATCTTCTTTAGAGAAATGTCTGTTAGGTCCTTTGCCCATTTTTAATGTTTAGTTATTTATGATGTTTTGCTATTGAGTTATATGAATTTTTATATCTTTTGGATATTAACCTCTTATCAGATATGTGATTTGCAAATATTTTTTACCATTTCTTAGGTTTTGGGTTTCTTTTACCTTTCACTTTGTTTCTTTCACTGTGCAGAAGTTTTTTTGTTTCCCCTTTTTCATATTTTTGTTGTTGTTGCTTGGGCGTTATATGTCGTATGCAAAAAATCCTTACCAAGAACAGTGGAGTTTTGTTTCTATACTTTCTTATAGGAGTTTCATTGTTTTAGGGCCTACATTTAAGTTTTTAATCCATTTTGAGTTGATTTTTTGAATGATATAAGATATGGGTCCAGTTTCATTCTTTTACATGTGAATAACCAATGATCCCAGCACCACTTATTGAAGAAACGACCTTTCTCCATTGAGTATTCTTGATCTTCTTGTCAAATATCAGTTGATGATATATACTTGGGTTGATTTCTGGGCTCTTGTTTCTGTACCATTAGACTATTCTTCTATTTTTATGCTAGTATCACACTGTTTTGATGACAATAGCTCTACAGTATAGCTTGAAATTAGGAAGTATAATGCCTCCTTCTGTATTCTTTCTCAGGATTTCTTTGGCTATTTGGAGTCTTTGTGGTTCCACATAATTTTAAGAGTGTTCTTTTCTACTTCTGTGAAAAATACCATTGAAATCTTGATGAGGATTGTGTTCAATCTACAGATGGCTTTTGGTAGTATTGATATTATAACAATATTAATTATTCCAATTCATGAACACAGATGACTTTCCATTTATTTGTGTCTGACAAATGCCCATCTTTATGTGACAGAAAAAAGTAGGTCTTTGGCAGTTCATGGTATATAGAAACCACTGTAAGTGTTAAACAGAAGGCTGTGCCTCTGCAGAGACTGGAATGGAAACATTTCTGGACAATGTGGAGGGATTTCCCTATTGTGGAATATTACCTCACAAGTTCATGATTAATAACACTGCTTTGCTTCAATTGGACAGCATAGGGAAATTGCACAGTGAGGCAATTTTGCATGTTTTCTCAATGGAAGTTTTTCTTCATAAATCAAGTAATAATAAATAAGACACAGTGTGCTAGATTTTCATGTAATTATCTTTTAAAATAATTACTTAATGGGAAGTAATTAGTTATATTTTCTCCTTCAGTGGTATACTCTCCCAAAATATAAAGGCTGAGTGACTTTCCACTCCCCTAACCCTTCTTACCCATATTTCCCTATCTATTCTTCTAAAGTCAGAAAGATAAAGTATCTCTACAGCTAGAACTCTGAAAAATAAATGTAAGGTGAACATGTTGTAAAAATAGGCCTGTTGCTTGTTCTACTTATTAGAGTAGAACACAACATTTGGGGATGTTTTATAGGGTTGATAAAGGAAGCTTCACATCACAATGTGTCTATTTGAGAATTGTTTTCTCTCTTATGGAATGGCAACCAACTCATCACCCATGAATTCACCACAACTCATCTTGTCAGACATGACAATACAAAGGGAATGGCAAATTATTATTTTTTTCCAATAAAGTTGAAAAAATTTTTATGTACAATGGAAATCTTTGGTGCAAGTGCAGCTAAGCCTACATATACAAAATGGTTTTATTTGCCATCATTCAAAATAAAAAGAGAGCAAATGAAAAACATTTCTTGGCAGTAAGCTATTGCTGTTAACTACAGAATATAGAATATAAGAGAAATTTACAATATAGCTCAACAAAGAGTTAGGTGAGTATTACTGTTTTGTGGAACCCATGCCTTCATCCTGCACCCCAGTCCCAGAAACAGAACTTGAACCCCTGCTCCCAATGAAACTCATTTTCCTTTATTGCAGCATTTATCACAATCCACTATAGCTGTTTACAAGTTTTCCTAAGGGCAACTAAGGAGTTTAGCTCATCTCTGTATGCAAGTTTATGATACAGTTTCTGGTGCATAGAAGAGAATCAGTGTACAATTATCAAATATAGGAATTATGAGCTTTAAAGGTAATTTAAGGAGTAAGAAAATGTAGCCCATATTTATTAAAATGATACACTATCAGCATTTTAAAAGAGAATAAGAACTCTTAAAAATGTAGCTGACCACTTCTATTGAAGTAAAAAAAAATTTATTCAGAATTGTCTACATCACAAAATATTTTTTGCATTTTTATAACTTAGGATAGAAATGATTGATAACATAATAATACATATTAAAAGTTATGTTAAGATATATAAATTATGTTATGGAGTCCTTGGAATGAATTGTTTTGCTCTTATCTTTGTTGAGAACTTTATTAAAATACTAATTATCTCAAGCTCAAATATAAATACTAATCTTAATTTTTTAAAAGAATCAATAAAAAACAGATGCAAACCTGAGTTTTATAAGAATATGCCTGGATTACATAATTCATAAGATTTGCACCTGTTTCAAGAAATAAGAATGACATCATAACTTTTAATCTCCTATAATGTTATACCTTCCCCAAAATCATACGTATAAACTAAAAAAAAAAGAAATTCCATGGTACTTAATATGGGATAGGTATTGTGAGGGAAGTCTAATTCATGGATGCATGCCTACCATCATTTAGTTCTGTAAAAATCTTAATTAACCACGGAGGGTAAAAATTATGTACTTGAGCACAGCTGTTTTTAATTGTTGGTATTCGGTTCAACCAATTGCCCTCCTGCCTCTTAGCTTCAGTTTTACTTACGTTCTCTCCATTCCTTAAATAAAACAAAATGACCAGAAAGGTATTATTAAGAATGTAAGAGATGAATAAAACGACACTAAATATAGACATATGTTTACATTTCTTTTTTTAATAGCTGATATCAAGCAGACACTATTTTGGAAAGCCAAAAATATATATGCCCAATTATTGTATTTGGCTTTCTAAAATCACAAGATGTCTAAAAAAGGATTTTATTTGCCTGTGTGGGAAAATATTCCAAACATATAAAAGGGTTTTCCTGGTGGATTAGGAATGAAATATCCCAGTCTGCACATCACAAAAATTCATTATGTTAAGCTGTTTTTATGAGTGCCTGATTGCTTCATACAAGTTTATATTCTTGATTGATTTCATTCTTCTTTCTCAGGGACTCTAGAAAATTGGTCTTTAGTGCCATTAAGAAACAGTTAGCTTGTAGTACTCAATGCAAGGAAATTTTCCCTTTCTAGTCCATGTAAATCTCTTCATTTATCTAGGAAGTCTAGTTGATTCTTTATGACTATTTTTTTCAAATGTTTCTTAAGAGGATACAGAGGTTAAATGGGAGCTAGATACAAAATTTGGTAAAATATCCTAAGTAATTTCATGCTAGAACAGAATGATCAGATTTTAATGGGAATTTCTAAAAACTTTAACATGGGTTGTGATTAATACAGAATAAAGAAAAAAATCTAAAATACGAGCAAATCCATGAAAATAGTAGTTTACAAAAGTAAAGGATATTGAAAGGATATTGAAAAATTATGGTTGGCAGTTCAGTCCTCTTTCTCTTACTGATTTATTCATTCACTCATTCAACAAATATTATTTGCTCCTTGTGAAACCAATTTGCCCTTCCTACCATAGAGTGTATAGTCAATTTAGCTCATAAACAATGAAACTCAGATAATTTTATTTTTTGAATATTACATGCATCACTTTATTATATTTTATTCCCTGGTGAACTGTATCACAGGATACTTTTTCCTGAAATACATATAAAACCTTAAAAGTATAATTAAAATTTTCTCTTGTTAAAATTTTTTTGCTATTTGTCATTATTGTAATGTTTCACATCATTTGTGTGTACAATATTAAGTAAAAATATACACTGGATTATAATGCATGATTTTTCTCTTTTTTCTTTATTGTTAAATTTATTGGGGTGACACTGGTTAGTAAAAATTACATAGGTCCCAGGTGTGCAGTTCTACAATAGATCATGTATGTATTGTGTTATGTGTTCATCACCACAGTCAGTTCTCTTTCCATCACCATATATTTGAGATCCTGTCCTTTTTCTCCCTCCTCCTCCCTCTGTACCCTCGGATAATCCCTAACCATTAAACTATTAATTGTGTCCATGAGTTTTTGTTTCTTTGTTGCTTTCAGTTTTGTGTTCCACATATGAGTGAAATTATATAGTTCTTACTTTTAGAACTGGCTTATTTCACTTTGCATGATGGTCTCAAGTTCTATCCATGTTGTCATAAAATGGCAGTATTTCATCCTTTCTTATGGCTGAGTAATATTCCATTGTGTATGTGTACCACAGCTTCTTTACCCAGTCATCTATCAAAGGACATTTTGGCTATTTCCATGACTTGGTCACTATGAATAGTGCTGCAATGAACACTGGGGTACATATATCTTTGCAGACCAGGGTTATCAAATTTTTGAGGTAGATACCCAGAAGTGGGATTGCTGGGTCATATGGTAATTCTATTCTTGGTTTTTTGAGGGACCTCCATACTGCCCTCAATAGTGGTTGTGCCAGTTTGCATTCCCACCGGCAGCGAATGAGGGTTCCTTTTTCTCCACACCCTTTCCAACACTTCTAAAAATTATTTCTGATTTTGCTCACCATGTCATCAATTTATGAAACAACCTTCTCACTAGCATAAAAACTGAAATGAGGGAATGCAAATTTAGACAAAAAGGATAAAACTAGTTACATATATGTGGAAAGAAAAACTTGAATGTCTAGATATCCATTATAAATTTATTTTATGAACAGTGATTTATGTGTACATCTCATTAAATAAATGGTCAACTATTCTTAAGATTCACTGCCTAAAGTTTCAGGGTTTCATATTGATATTCATATTTTTTATAAAATGTGTAAACTTTCCTTTGCATTAGTTATCACTTACAATTAAAAAATGCTTATAATTAATTAATTAAATTATCTTTTCCTAATGAATCTTAACAATAATGATCATTTTAACTGTAAAGGAAAAATGAACTGGGCAGGTTTATATTTTTCCTATTTTCTTCTTTCTCACTGATTTGTTCATTTTATTGTCAAAGGAAATGGCTTAATAGTATCATCACTACATATTTATTATCCCTATAATTATAGATACTTGGGGGATCCAAGCATTTTTTTTTCTTTCTTTTCATTCACATTTTTCTCTTTTAGCAAGTTCATATATGAAGAGGTATACTGCATTTAAACAATTAATCTATTCGTTAAAAGCTTTTTTTTTTTTTTTGCTTTTTGGTATGTGGGTAGCTCCACTGACTGGGAATCGAACCCAGGCCGCAGCGCCGACAGCGCCAGCGCCGAAGCCTTAAGCCACTACACCATCAGGGAACTCCTCTTTGTTAAAAGCTTAACGATGTTTTGATAAAGGGGAATGTTTATATTAACATTAAATACTAATTTGGCCTGATTCACCATATGACTCCTTATGCCTCTCCTTTCTTTGGAAAATCAAAAGTTGGCTAAATTTCTTTGTGTTCTGAAATAGTAATCTTAAACCCATTAAGTATCTCAGGAAAAAAGAGAAGGAATTTTAACCTTGATAAAAAGTTGGTAAATGTAGTGGCTGGTCTCTTTTGTAAAGTTTTTAGAGTTAAAATATATTTAATATTTAAATATAGTAGTTGTGTTTTAACGTGATACTAATTTTTCTAAATTTTCAATCTTTAAAACTTCTAAGGCCTTGACGTTTTTACAATAAAGTGGTTCTAAAATTCCAGCAGAGTCAAACAACCATATAACAAAATTTTAAAGTGTTTTAACCTTATAAAGACATTTCAAACTCTTACATTTGCAACCACCAACAACTTGTCCTAAAAAAAGAAAAAAAATCTGGTAATAGTTAACAGTCACAGACTTGCTTTGTACACATGGGTTTTCTCTTTCTTGTACTTATGACATTAACAATTTATTAACAGTTACAACAATTTGTTAGATAGACAATAATAAACCTTTTATGCAAACATGTGGATATTCAAAATATATTGAATAACTTTCTACTGAAAAAGAATTCTCACATAACTCTGTCCTTGCATTATTTGCCACAAACTCAGGCAAATACAAAGAAACCAGCTGTAATTATATAAAACAACTGTTAAAAGACAGTGATGGACCTGGTTCCAGCACTACCAAAACTGTATGACTATAGGCACATCACACCACTTCACTCCCCTGGACATCTGTAAATCACCTCGTGGAGGTTTACTAAGGATGATGTGACATGACATGTATAAAACTCTTAGAACAATAATGTTGGGCACTTAAAAACTGCTTTTATTATTCTTGTTATCATATCAAAGCTGGATAAATCAAACCCATAGGTAATCTCCAAGTCTTACTTTGTCGAACGATCATTTTTTTCTCATCAGCAGACTGATTTTTTTATCGTGAGTATCCAAACCTGGTTGGGAAAGCATAACATCTTTTTTTTTTCCTCACTAACTTCTAACTACATGTCCTTTAATTGTGAATGTATACTACAGATCACAGCGGTATTAGTAGTATCTGTGACTTTGTCAACAATAAAAATCACTGATATACAGAAAGAGTTATTTCTAAGTCTCAAAATACTGTTGCCACTCATCACCATTGTAAAATTATGGTAGCGATTAAACCTACAGCTAGATCTTGTTGTTTAATACATAAATAGACACATATGTTGTTATATCACAAACTTGGTTAGTTACATTTCAATATAAAAGATGTTTCTGTCAGTTATTTTATTTAAACATGTTTTTGAGAAGGGATTGTGAGTTTCACCAGATGCCTGAAGTGGTCTTGTATACTTAAACTACTGATCAAGGGCATGAATGGATAGAGTGAGCTTTATTTACCCTCTTCTCTCTTTTCTGATTCTGTACCAAAATACAACAAAATGACTAAACAATTAGCAATTAAAGGAAGAAAATACTATCACAAGTACCAGAATTTTCAAAAATGCTTCATTTTGAAATTTAAATTAAGAATATGGCTTGAATTGACAGCAAGGCGCAGATAAGAAAGTTTAAGACTAACGAGCGAGTTGGTGTTTGCAATGGTTTGGTTTATGTATCAACCTTGATTGGGTAATGTACCAGTCATTTAATCAAATGCCATCTATCTAGATGTTATGTAAGGTATTTTATAGATGTTTAACATCCATAATCAGCTGACCTTAAGTAAAGAGATTATCCTTGATAATGTGAGTGGGTCTCATTAATCCTTTGAAAGGCCTTATGAGAAAAAACTGAGATTTCCCAGAAAAGAAGAAATTCTGCCTGAGACTGCAGTGGCCAAGTCTCTCTGAGTTTCCAAACTATGCCAGTCCCACAATCATGTGAATCAATTTCCTCTAAAATCTATTATATATAAACTATATTATATATAAGGAGATAGATAAAAATAGATACAGACTATAGATATATATGAAGGCTGTTTAGAGAGCATCCCAGCCATGTAATATGAAAAATAGAGGCATTTATGACTGCATTTTCTTTTCCGGACAGCCCTTGTATAGCTACAATCAATCGCTCTCCCTCTCCCTCCCCCTCCCCCTCCCCCTCCCTCTCCCTCTTGGTTCTGTTTTTTGGAAACCCTGACTGATACAGTGTTCATTACCACTTAACTTACTTGATTTCAATTAGAATAAAGGTAAAAGAAGAAATATTTCTCCTACTATGTTTTTCTTATACTTCTACATCCTTTTTACTTTAGCTACATCTTATAAATTTTGTTTATTGACATTCAAATACCACCTAAGAAGAAGTTTTGAAGACACAAAATAGAAATATACCTTTATCTTGTTTTCTTTTAATGTCCAGATAATTAATATTTCTTACTTCTTGGGATAACTATTATCAGCCATTGTGTTAAGACTATGGCAACATATCTTTTTATGAACCTAAAGAGCCTAATGAGTTATTTTTTTAAAGTTCAGAAAGAGTAGGTTTCCTAAGAATGTCAATGCCAAGAGATATACATGTTGTTCCAATTAAAAAAAATAATAAAATATGTTTGGATCATTGTACCAAAAAATGTGTGTAACCTACTTCACTTGCTGTTAATATTTTACGTAATTCTTTCCATTTTCTTGCAAAGAATATGAATACCACTAAGAAATTCTCGCTTGTATTTGAAGTCCAGTGAAAAATCCAGCAACGCATATACTAACTTAAGATTTAAAAATAATTTGGGAAATATAAAGGCTTTTATGTTCAAAGTTTCAAATGAACGTAGGTTTAGATATTTGCAATAAGTCACAGATATTCAATTTATATTTGTAAGATGGTTGAAATCATGAGATAATGACCTCGTAGTAATTTAACACAAAATTTTCCCCAAACAGTAGCTGATATACTGACTCTAGTAAAAAGTTGGCTTTTGTGACATTCTTTTCCTTCACTGAAGAATAATAACAAACATTTCCAAATTTTGGAATCAGACTCAGAGTTTAAATAAAAGCATGCAATTCATTCAATATTTTCACACACTTTTCACACAATGGACTCTATGTAAGAATATGCATTATGGGCTAAAGTTTATGAAGCATTGCTCTCAATTCCAGGCACAAAAAGCTGCAACTGAATACCAACCTAATCATTTTCCTGGGGGTTTTCTCATTACTGGCTAACTCTCCATCCCTTCTAAATTTTCAACCATTCTACTTTCCCAAGAATGCATGCATGTTTTTTATTTAAATCTCATCTGTTAGGAAGTAAACTAAATGTCTTGAT
This sequence comes from Lyroderma lyra, assembly GCA_004026885.1. Classification (NCBI taxonomy): domain Eukaryota; kingdom Metazoa; phylum Chordata; class Mammalia; order Chiroptera; family Megadermatidae; genus Lyroderma; species Lyroderma lyra. The sequence goes on along the minus strand of PVJL010002114.1, from coordinate 83,552 downwards.
CATTGTTCTCAAATATTCATGTTTGAAAGAGCATATTGTAAGCCTCTGGTTCTTTCTTTCTTTCAACAATGTGCATCTTAATGAAGAGCCTGGAACTCATAATTCTTTGGAGACTGTCTCAGAACTACCAGGCTTTTCAGGCCTAGGTTTCTGGTTAATAATAGATTACAAGTAGAAGAAAGCTCACAATAAGGAACTGTCTTCAAAGAATTATCTTTATTATTATAGTCTATTTGCTTATTACAGAAATGCACAATTTTTTTAAGGAAGAAAAGCTTTGTGAACACTTACAATCACTGATAGAGACAAGAATTGGTGACAATAAAGTTTCTTGTTGGACTACTCATTCATTCTTTCATTCATTCATATACTTATTCAACTAATAAATATAAAGCACTTACAGGTAAGGCACAGTGGGAGGCACTGGCTTCACAATGGTGGAAGAACACTAATACAAAGTGTACATATACGAAGCTTGCTTTTTGGTGGAGTAGGGATTAATAAATAAATATAATAAGTTTAGATAATACTCTGAATAAATGTGGCACAGTGCTGTGGAAGCATGTACAGAAGAGAAGGGTCAGAGAAAGTTTTTCCAAGGAAGTGGCATTTGTTGAGATGAGATCTGAAGGATGCCTAGGAGTTAACTAATTGAAGGGAAAGCCACGCTGAAGAAACGTTCCAGAGAGTGAAAATGTTTTGTGTTAGGCCTCTGTGGCAGCAGAAAGCACAGTGGAAAAAGAAGTCTGGAGGGATAAGAGCAAGGTGGCAATGGAGTGAGATAAGGCTGACTAAACCATGACACAGATATTGGTCTTTATGGAAAAAGAAATAGAAAGTCACAGAAGGAATTCAAGGATGATGATGACACAATCCTAAGGCATAGATCTGTCTTTCTTAAGTGTTGTATTAAATACCTAAAACACAATGCTTGTCACTTAATAGAGTTGATAAATACTTGTTAAAAGGATGAGAGAAGAAAGGAAGGGAGGGAGGGAGGGAGGGAAGAAATCCTCAGAGAGTGAGACATATTGTTATGGAGATGAGGGGGGACCCCAAAACAACTGGAATTACCTTTCTTTGATGTGAGAGGGATTGTGCACTCAAAATTTGTTCCTTTGGGTTAAACAGTCAACTAAAGATTTTGTCTGGAAGTTTTGAGAAGGTTGCATCATGATTTACAGAAGAAACGTCCTGAGTTGTGGCACACATAACTGGTTCATCCAGCATGACAGTGCCCTCCCCAAACCACACGGAGTGTTCAGCACGATTTTACAAAAAACAGCATGACCCCCAAGCCCCATCCTCCCTATTCACTTGATCTCACCCCAAGTAACATTTCTGTGTTTCCCCAGATGAAAAAAGGCCTCAAAGGGAAACCTTTTGCCAATGTGGAAGAGATGAAACAAACTGGTAGTGTACTAAAAGGCATCAAAATTGACCATTTCAAAAACTGTTTTGAGTAGTGGAAAAAGCATCTTGATAGGTGTATTGCATCCAACAAGGAGTGTTTTGAAGATGACTGAAGTTTAAACATGTAAAAATAAATGCACATTTTTAAAATAAATAAATTCTGGAGTTTTTTGGGTCACCCCTCATAAAAGAGTCTCAGATACTGCAAATGGCAGAGTAGGTAAACCCTCTGCTCAGCTCCTCCTATGACCACATCAAACTTACAACTAAATTATGGAACAAATATCATTGCAAACCACCTGAAGACTACCAAACAGAATTCTTATAACTAAGGATATAAAGAAGCCACATTGAGACTTGGACTGGAGCAGGTCCCATATCTACAGTGTGGCAGTTTAGAAATGTGATGGAAATCTGAGCTGTAGAGACCCCCCTTAGAAGTAAGGGGTTCCAGCCCTACACTGGGCTCCCCAGTCAAGGGCACCAGTGGTTGGAAGAGAAGTCCCCATAACATCTCGCTGTGAAAACCTGTGGGGATAATGTCCAAGAAAGACAAAGGGCTGCTAGAGACTGAAGTGCTGTTCTTGGCCACACAGAAACTCACTCGCTCTAGGCTCCACTGCAGGGGCAGAAGTGCAAAAGGTGCTAGGGATGTATTGAGAGAAACTGAGTCGACTAATTTCATGATGACAGAGGGGCAGAGGTAGGGGCAACTCTTTCCAGGGACAGAAACACTAGCAGATGCCATTGTTCCTTTGTTGAGCTCTCCCCCAACTGAGTTGATCTGGTACTGACAAGTGCCAAATCTGCACTTTTCATTAACCTGGCTAACACTCTTCACCCCACCTTGGTGATTACCTAAAAACCCACCACACCCAACTCCCTTGACAGGTGCAAGCCTCTTCCAATGGCTCCTCTACAGGAGCAGTCTTCTTTGACTTAAGCTTCAGACTCAGTCAAAAAACACAAACCTCACACAAGTGCTGGTGGCCCTAGGCTTGCACTGCAGACTCTCTAAAAGATTCACAAACTCCACATAAGCAGCAGCCAGCTTTGATGTGTGTTATAGCTCCTGTCAAGTGGCCCCAAGCCCAGCACAAATGGCAACTGGTCTCAGCTGGTGTTGTAACACTCACCAGGTGGTCCCAAGCCTAGCATAAGTGGCAGTCAGTTTTGGGCTTGAACATAGCTCAAGAAAATGTCCACAAGCCCAGAACTAGTGGTGGCTGACCTCAGTTTGCATTTTAGTACCAACCAAGGGGTTCCAAATTTGGCACAAATGGCAACTGGCCTCATTTTGCAGCATAGCCTCTCCTAAGTGACTTGAAACCCAGCACAAGTGGCAATTGACCACAGGTCACTTTTTATCTCCTACTAAGTGTCCCAAAGCTTTGTACAAGTGGTACCTGACATTGGCCACTTTTTGGTAATAAAAAAACTCCCAACAGACAAAATCCTGGATGAGATGGCTTTCCAGTTAACTTTACCAAACATTCAAAGAAAAATTAACACCTATCCTTCTCAAACTATTCAAAAAAAATTAAAGAGACGGGAAATCTCTCAAACTAATTTTACAAAGACAAAATTACCCTGATACCAAAGCCAGACAAAGATATTACAACATAGAAAATTGTAGGCCAATATGCTGATGAACACGGATGCAAAATCTTCAACAAAATATTAGCATACTGCATTTAGCAATATAGTAAAAAAAACCATACATCATGTTCAAGTGGGATTTCTTCCTGGGATGTAAAGTTGGTTCATTATCCAAAAATCAAGTGAGGTCATACACTGCATAAACAAAATAAAAATCTTGTGATCATATCAATAGATGTATAAGAAGTATATGACAAAATCTAGCATCTATTTATGATAAAAACTCTCAGCAAAGTGAAGAGAGAGGGAACATACCTCAATATAATAAGAAGGCATTTATGAGAAACCCAGAGCTAACATCACCCACAATGGTGAAAAGCTGCCAAGTTTTTCTTTACGATCATGACCATGAAAAAGATGTCTAATTTCAACACTTTTATTCAATACAGTATTGGAAATCCCAACAATCAGACAAAAAAAAAAGTCACTCGAATTGGAAATGAAGAAGTAAAATTGTCATTATTTGCAGATGACATGACATTGTATAGAGAACCCTAAAGATTCCTCCAAAAAAAGACACCTAATAAATGAATTAGAACTAATCAATAAATTTAGTAAAGTAGCAGGTTACAAAATTATATTCAGAAATCAGCATTTTTATGTACCAATAGTGAACTATCAGAAAGAGAAATTAAGGAAACAATCCCACTTACAAAAGCATCAAAAAGGATAAAATATCTAGGAATAAATTTCCAAGTACTGTGAAAGACTTGTACTTAGAAAATATAAGACATTGAGAAAAGAAATTAAAGAAGATATGAATAAATGAAAGTATAGACTATGCTCATGGATTGGGAGAATTAACATCATTAAATTGTCCATAGAAATCTACAGATTCAATGTAATCTGTATCAGAATACCAAGGGCATTTTTTACAAAGCTAGTAGAAATAATCCTAAAATTTGTATCAAAACACAAAGAACTTCGAGTAGCCCAAGCGATATTGAGAAAGAACAAAGTTGAAAATATTATGCTACCTGATATCAAACTATATATACTACCAGGATATAGTAATCAAAACAACATGACACTGGCATAAAAATGGACATATAGATCAAAGGAAAAGAATAGAAAACCTAGAAATAAACTCATAACTATATGTCAATTAATCGATGAAAGAGACAAGAATATACAATGGAGTAAAGACAGTCTCTTCAATAAACAGTGTTAGAAAAACTGGACATTTACATGTAAAAATTGAAAATAATTGACTTCTTTGCACCATGTACAAGAATAAACTGAAAATTGATTAGAATTAAATGTAAGACCTGACATAAAAATTCTGAAAGAAAACATACAGAATAAACTCTGACTTTGGTCTTATCAGTATTTTGGGGGTTATGTCTCTTAGGACGAAGATAGCAAAAGCAAAAATAAACAAATGGGGCTGCATCAACCTAAAAAGTTTTTCTACCACAGGGAAAACCATCAACAACAACATGGGTAGACCTAGAAGGTATTATGCTAAGTGAATTAAGTTAGATAGATAAAGACAAATAGCATATTATTTCACTTATATGTGGAATGTAAAGAACAAAATAAACAAACCAAGCAGAAAGACTCATAGATACAGAGAACAAACTGATGGTTGCCAGACGGGAGGTAGGTTGAGGGGCTGGGGAAGAACAGTGAAGGGATTGAGAAGTACAAATTAGTAGCTACAAAACAGACATAAGAATGTAAAGTGCAGCATGGAAATATAGTCAATAATAATATAATAACTATGTATAGTGTTAAATGGGTACTAGACTAACCAAGAGGATCACTTTGTAAATTATATAGATGTCTAACTACTACGCTGTACATCTGAAACTAATGTAAAATAATGTTGAATGTCAATTATAATTGAAAAATAAAAAAATTAAATGGAAAAATATTATTGAATGGAAAAATATTTGCAAATGATATATCTGCAGAGGATACGAGTAGACATTTCTCCAAAGAGGACGTACCGATGATCAACAGACACGTGAAAAGATGCTCAGCATTCCTAATCATCAGGGAAATACAAATCAAAACCACAAAGAGACATAACCCAACACCTGTCAGAATAGCTATTATCAATATATCAACAAACAACAAGTGTTGACAAGGATGTGGAAAAAAGGGAACTCTCATCACTGTTATACTGCAAATTGGTGCAGCCACTATGAAAAATATTATGGAGGTATCACAAAATATTAAAAGTAGAACTACCATCTGACCTAGCAATTTCACAGCTGGGTATTTATCAGAAGAAATCCAAAACACTAATTGAAAAAGATATATGCAACCTTATGTTCATTGCAGCATTATTTACAGTAGTCAAAATGTAACAGCGACCAGTGTCCATCAAAAATGAGTGGATAAAGAATGATGTCACACACACACACACACACACACACACACACACACACTAGAATATTACTCAGCTATTAAAAATGATATATTGCCATTAGTGACAAATGGATGGAACTAGAGGGTGTCATGGTAAGTGAAATAAGTCAACCAAGACAATTTCAGTTATATACAGATTATAAAAGAAAGCAAAATAAATGAAAAAACAAATCAAAAACCAATTCATCAGAGAACAAATTGGTGATTGCCAGGCGGGAGGGTGGTGCAGGAAGGGTGAAAAAGCTGAAAGGAATTAAGTACAAATTGCCAATTATAAAAATAGTTATAGGGATGGAAATTACAACATAGAAAATACAGTCCATAATGTTGTAGCAGCTACATATGGTGTCAGTAAGGTACTAGACATTTATCATTTTATAAGTCATGTAAATGTCTAACCACTATGTCGTATACCTGAAACTAATATAACATTGTATGTCAACTGGGTCAGTAGAACTCCCATTCATGGCGGTGGTGCCTCAGCTTCTCCAGAGCTGGTCTCATTTTAGTTGTGATGGTCATTTTTGTAGATGAGCATAATAAAGCTAGCATAGTTAACTATCTTGCTTATGGTGATAGAATTGTTCTCATCTCAGCCCTCCTGCCGGCATGTCAGCATTGTGTGTGTGTGCACGCACACACACACATACATATTCTTTTCTCTTTCTCCACTAAGTATGTCTTGATTGTGAATAAGACTTAAAGTTAAAGTCTAAGTAAAGGGATCAGGCTTCATACTCTTAAAATTAATCCAAATATTACTTTTACTTTTAATTAAAGTTGCTGTAAAACACAGTGTGCCCAAAGAGATAGCAGTAATATAATACATATTGCATAAAATGGACTGGGTAATGAGATTATTGAGTTGTCATTTTCCATATGACTTTCTGGGCAGTTTGGCTCTGAATGTGTCAGCAGGATTCCTGACATGTGTGACCTGTTGTCACACATGTGTGTTACAGCAAGTTCAGGAGCTGGCTCTGGTTGTTGTTCCTCAGGTTAAGAGGAAAGGAGTTAATATTCGATCCCCACTGAAGAGAAGAGGAAAAGACACTCCTTCAAGATACACATCATAATCTCTCTCCCTTTCCCATGTGGCCAATTGGAATGTCACAGAAGTGTAACTGGTCAACTTAGAGATACTCATAGAGTAAAACAAAAGTGCTCAAGAAGAAATTTTAGAATTTAACTAAAAACAAATCCCAGTGGAATCCTAGGTTCCTGGGGGATGAGGATGATTTAAGCTTTTTTTTTTCCTTCTTAATTTAGAAATCAGTTACCCCAAAAAGCATTTTCATGATCTTTGCTTGGAATTGAAGCTCAGCTCTCCATACTCTGCCTTTTTTTAAAATTCATTTTTATTGATAGACTTTTTGGGGTGACATCTGTTAGCAAAAATTACATAGGTTTGAGGCATACAATTCCACAGTGCATTGTCACCTTGTTGTATAATAATTTCCCCACCTATTGTGACTTCTCTTTCCATCACCCTATATCTAGTTTCCCCTCCCTCCTCTCCCACCCCCTCCCCTTTCTCCCTATCCTATCCCCCTTGTCCCCAAATGACATTAAACTCTTGATTATGTCCAGGGGTTATTTGTTTGTTTGTTCATTTCATTTTTCTTTGTTGCAAAGAACTGCATGACATTACTTATATGCAGAATATAAAAACATACTCTGCCTTTGTTCAAACTTTCAGGCTCCAGTTTGAGACCTCTCTCCTGTCTCTCTTCTCATATAGCCTGAGGTCATCCCAGGTGCTCCACTTCTCTTCCTGCAGACCTATTTTCCTGGCTCCTTCACCCTCACCTTTTTTAAATCAATACCTTTCCACACTTCCCAGCACTCCCATCAGAATTTCAGTCCTATGCTTACTTCAGAATTACACAAAAATATTTTACTCTGAAAATTAATTATATAACTTGTGCAAAAGGTGTTTAAATGAAGGATTGCGAGAAAGGATAGTATATTAAACAAAAAAAGAAAAGGAGGATATGTTTTCCCGTCTAGTATACTTTCACCCTCTCTATTTCTTTCTGGTCTCTGGCAATGAAACATTTGAAAGTTTTCGATATTGACTTTGAGTACTTGCTTCAGGTGTAAAAAATATGATACTGCTTTCTGAACTAAAAAGTGCAGAGAAGAAAAAACAACTTGGATTTGACTAGCAAGAGCAAAGGAAAAAGAGCTGACAGAAGACAGACACAGAGTCCTCAAGAGCACAGAAATATCCTCAGGAGATTAAACTGATCAGATATCTCCCCCACCCACATAATTCCAACCTTCCTCTTGGCTCCACTATAGGAGACCCCAACCCTAGGGACACAGACCTGGGGAATTTCCCATTTCTACTACAGAACTGGATGGGGAATAAAGGAGCGATGTGGAATAACGGTGTGCTTAACGTACAGTTTTAGAGATGTTATGAGTTGAATAGAACTTTATGAAAACTTTACCAGTCATTATTGTCCTCAGATCCTGTAGTTTTGAGTTTGGGTCAGACTTTAGGGTGCTCAAGGTGGCTTGGGTTTGAATTCTGATTCTACCACTTTAGAGATGCATGACCTTCAATAATTCATTTAACCTCAGTTATCACATTTATAAAAATAGGGACAATATTGCTTGCTACTTCATAGGGTTATGGTGAGGATTGAATGAATGAATTAATGTAAAGAAATAAGAACATGTTGCAGCGCTATTGGGATTGTTAAATTATGACTATCAATAAACAAGGACTTTGGAAGCCTTCTGACTATGTGTATAACTGCAATCCTGTAGTTGTAGTCCATTTAGGAGAGAGTAATGCTTATCATTTTTTGCCATTTTCATTCTAAAGATTCAGTGACATGATGTATGTGAAATTCTCAGCAAAGTGCTGGGCATATATAGCAGGTACTCAAAAGTAGCTATTATCATTATTTTATCATCATCATCATCATCACCATCATTATCTTCATCATCATCATGTATTATGATTACAAGGACCACCTTCGATTTCCATGTCACTTCCATCCAGAGTATCTCCATTGGCAGTCCCAATTGTTAATATGGAACCTCTCGAATAACTGACCCAACAAGTACTCACTGATTTTGGTCAAAATTCAATCTTATTTTTACTGCTCTGGTCTAACTTGTGAATGGGTATCTGCACAGGGCCTATCGAACCTGCAGAGTGTTAGGACTGTGGCAAAACTGGCATTGCTGATCACTGGAAAAATCTTTAATCCAAACAGTGCAGTTCCAGAATTGCAGGTCCACTCCTAATATCCATATGGCTACCTTGCACCCAAAGGGAGGGAAACTAGTGGCCACAATTTATGCTTGACAGTGTTCTTTAGGAAATCTTGCTACTAAATGCAATTAACTGCTTCTTTGACAAGGACCAGAAAGGTAAAAGTTTCCAAAATGTTAACCCAATTGTTTGGAAACAAAACAAAGGGAATGAACTAACTGCTGGTGTTTTGTGTCAAACTTTCAAACTACCAAATTGGGTTTTATTTTGTTTTGCTTTGCTTTGCTTACCGAAGTAAATATTTGTTTGTGAGTTCATCTTAGAATCTCTTCTAGCACTGACATTTGTCACAGTGTACAAACATTTTCTTGCTTTGTGTTTTCTCAGGGTAAACATACAGAGAATGTGATTTTCCATGTGTACTCTGTCATTTGCATTGCTTTGGGGGATTTGATTAGACTGATATACAAGTTCCCTGAATCAGGATAAACCTAGCCACTAACTTTCTAAATGATATTGAGTGATTCTCTCTAGAAATACAATGTCTTTGTATTACAAACTTATCTCTCCTAAAAGAAAACCCTGCTATGTTCTTTACCATGCTTTCTATATTATTAGAGCAATCATAGTTGCATAATTCAATTTAATGTATCTTAAAATTAATTATTAAACACCTATACCTATTCTCAGATTAGTTCTGGAGGAGAGAAGGACTAGAAGATTGACACTGATGAGACAACACGGAGAAATTCCTGCTCTGGTGATCATCAAAACCAAAGACGTGTATACAACCACCTACAACATAGGTCAGACCACATAAATGTTAAATGATGCTTTAAAGTCTTCTGAAAAATAAGGCCTTAACTAAACACAATCACCCTAAATCCAGGACATGAATGATGTTATTACTTATTCTACTCTCTTCCCTCTATTTTTGGTGTGTGTCCTTTGATCCATTCTTTGCATTCTTCTTGTCTGAAAGTAATATTCTTGATATGTTTAATAAGAAGACCCCTTCTTTGTTCCTAGATGCCTTGGCTGCTGATCAACAAAAGCCACTGAAAGACTTAATCCTCTGAGCTTGGCACCACATCAGTCTGGAAGTAGTTTACATGCAGAGTCCTTAGGAGTAAATACTCATTAGAGGTTCTGTTGGCTCATTTGGTCACCCACATTTTGCAGTGGGTGGCCCAGTTAGTATCCTCATTATTTTAATTTCTACCCCTAAAAATAATCCAGATGTAGCAACCTGACACTACTTTCTTTGGTACCCTAAATCTATTGTAATGGAGAGTTCATTTATGTGTGATGCTAGTATTAAGTCCAGAGAGGTAAGGGCCACAGACTGGTAATGCTATAAAAATTACTTTTTGCTAATACAGTGGATCTTTTTCAGCGCAACCTCCTGAAATGCAATCTGACCACTTCAAGGATAACTCACCAGTAATTTCTCACACTTGAAAACTTAGAAAACTGTCATCTCCTTCCTCCCACATCCTTCTTTCCCTCCTCTCCCTTTCTTCTCCCCACTCTCCCTTTCTCTACCCCATCTCCTCTACACCCTCACCTTTACGTCACTGGGTAAACCAGTTCACAGGAACAAAATTTATCAAGGTAACTCACAAATTACAGAGCAAAAACTCTTGCTATTTCACTTACAACCTAAATAGAGTTTCACTATCTAAAGTTTCTTCATTAGCCCTGGAGCAGAGAAGTACAATCTCTATAATGTCATTTTTCTAGGTTGGAGAATGACCTAGAAAGAAAAAAAAATCAAGTAACATTTCTTGGTTAGCTATTAAGTGCAAGGCAAAGTACTACTAAAGAACAGGGAGGGTGACCATTTCTTCTTGTGGAGCTTGCATTCTTGTTATAAAGCCAATGTAAGTACATTTTTCCTCATGATTATTGTAAGCATTTGCAAAATGCCTGTAATAACACCTACCAGCTGAGATGTTTATTAATGTATGAATTAAAATCATAATATATTTAAAGTTCTTAGAACAGTTTCTGGCTATTTCTTATAGGAACTGATATGTAAAAAACTGTTGAACTCATCTCATGACTTAGTGTCAATTTTCAATAAGAAAACATTCCAAATTTTTAATCGTACAAGTTGAAAATTCTAAGTTTTTTTTTTTTTATTAATTTCCCCATGGATGATAGGAAATGAAGAGGAAATGTGGTGTTGCAGAATGAAGACGTGTGATCATTTAACAGATGTTGGGCATTATATAGCATATTTGATTCCATTATCTTGTTTAATACTCAAAATGACCATGCAAGGTACATATTGTTTTGTCTCATGTGCAAAAAAAATTAAAACATGAGCCAACAATTGTTAAATAAAGAGCTGAGATTTGAAGGCAAGTTCACCTGGCTCAAAAAGCTCACATTTTCCCCATTCCTTAAGCTCTGATCAGGCTACTTAATGTCATTTTTTTCAAAGACAGGAAGAGTGTAGGAAGCATCCTGTCATCTTGTGCAAAGTCACATAGTATCTTGGATTCTAACTGCCACTAAGATTTAATAGCTGTGGAGAAAACAACCAGCAAGGTATCCTCCTGTGTACCATAAATAGGCCAGTCCATGGTAAATTACACACTCCTAACTGATCCTAGAAGGAGCCCCACGTCACTGCTGGACTGTGTTGCTGACCAAACCATGAGGGCTTGCACGTGTTCAGGATCTGCTCCGCTAAGTGCGTAGCACACTTGGCAGCTGCTGTGCAATTCCCAGCCTTCCTACCGACTTACTCGAACTCACTGTTCTCGTGCACAGATGCAGTTTCTGTCTTTTCTCACACATCGCAGGATCCAGGTGTTTGTTTGTTTGTCAGACTTTGACATAGAACCACATAAGACTTTCACAATGATCAGATTCATTGGGGACAATTCCTAAAACTAGTCACTTCCATTTAATACCACAAGTCTTAAATTATTCATTCTCAAAACTACACATAAAATTTCATTTTGGTGTATGTATAATGGATCTGCTACACTACTCTATGTTACAGAAAGGCCTTCCCATATAGGATGCCGTAAGAGCTCTGAAATAATTTTAATTTTAACAAGACAATTGCTGTATAGCAATACATGTTTTGTTTCACTATCAATGTGATTTGAAACTCAGAACATTCCGAGGCACTATTATTATTAATTTCAATTGAGACTATATGGCTGTATATTTATAATATCTATATATGTATATGTTTACATATATAGATATATACCTATGGACATGTTTGTGCGTACATATATGTACACATATGAGGGCTCTCTGGAAGTATCCAGCCATGTAATATAACAATGTTATATTGACAGTGAGTGAATTTTTTTTCTGACAGACTTTGTATATGTGCATATCTATCTATGTGTTACAAAAAATTAAGTTTAAATGTTTAGGCTCAAGCCTTTTAAACTTAGTTAAACATAACTATATCATGTATTATGTCTACCTACACACAAAGGGAAGCCAATGGAAGACATGTCATTTGACCTTTATTCAGCATTACACCAGGTATACCATCCCAAAAGTATCACAAATATCACAAGGAATAATTTTGTAAGTCACAAGTAATATGACTTTTCTATTCTGGATGATTTACTTTGATTAAATAAAATAATGACATGCCAAATTCTTTGTAAACAAGTTCATAGAACATTCATTTACTCATAAACAAGCTCATTAAACAGATTCTATGTGTCAAATGAACTGTGGTATTGTTGCTATTTTCAATAATGCTGCTAATAGCTATGCGGTGCTATGTGCCAGGTAGTGCAGGAAGTGCTTGGAGGATGTGAAGATATATGAGGGGCAGTCCCAACCAACAGGAAGTTTGTTATCTAATAATATTAGGTTAGTGGTCTGTCAATTTTTTAAAAACCCACATACATAGTCTCTTTTTATTCTTGAGTCAATAATATAAAGTAAACATTGTTATCTCCTCACTCAAAGAGGGTAAGTGATACGAGCAAGGATTCATTACAGGTCAGGACTCCAACTCATGATCATGATGCCCAATTGAAAAAAAAAAAACAGCAGAGTGAAAGCAATCTGCTCATAGCTTTGTCAAGACAGCATGTAAAAATATTAAAATTATTTAAAGTGGTTATTGACTACTACTATCAATAGGGTCATCCTATGTGGAAACAATGGATGGAGTAAGAGTAAAGCAAAATTGTGCTCTGTTGGATTCATGAACGAGTGATCTGAATTTTTTAAAACAGTGAATTGAGTTAACAATAAACTTACTGTGATTTCACATTGACACATTGTGCAAACAAATATCTCTAGCCTTTAGTTGGGAAAATATGATTTTTCTTATGAAACATTATATTTTATTCATTATTCAGTCTAAAATCTTAAAGAAAAGATTACACACGTGAAAATATTCTTTCATCCTATTTGAAAAGTGAATCTTAGTTTGAACTGTTTTGACAGCTGTTGTGAGTATAGGGTCTAGAAGTCTATTTCTGCAAATAGAAATCTTTCCATGAGCATTTGAAATGTGTCACCATGTTTGTTCCTTTTGTAGTTGGTTCTCCTACTTTTTAAACTATAGTGTCAAACTGGTCTTTCTCTCATTCCTGAAACAGAAACTATGTTTTCTCTCCATGCTGAGACTTTCTTAGGGCAATTATCTTTACTCTCCTTTTCCTCTTCCATTGGGTTTAGACTATTTGAAATCATGTTCTCCCTTTACAGTTTGCTGCAAAGCCCATCCTTCTGATATTGCTCAATGATGCTTTTCTATAATCATTCCCAAGGGAAGGGACTTTCCTTTTTCACTAGTTTGTTTTAAACTTTTATGTTTCATTTCTTATCTTTATATGACACACTTAATATACTCATGTATTTATCTCTTTAGTCTTATCTCTTCAGCTAAGTTATAAATTCTTGGAGGTAAAAACTTATGCAATATTTTTTCTTTGAGGTTATAGGAGCAACTATGACAATGTTGGTATGCTCAATAAATATTGAGCAAATAGATAAAATATTGTCAATGAATTCAACACATATTATTCTAGTGACATATTTTTTAATTCTAATATAAAGATCAAAATAACTAATATTCAAAGTTTTGAAGTATTTCCAAGTATGACAATGATTAAACCTTATGAAATGGCATTTACTTCAATCTGTGGTTATTGATTTATTTACTTTCCTTCCTTCTTCAAGAGAATAAAACCTCCTTGAAAGCAAAGACTTGTCTACGTTGTTCAACATTTTATTTCCAGTTATTTCTTAAACATTTGTAAAAGGAAGGAGGACCAAAAAGAATCGCTTTGCATAAGTTACTGCTCTTATCATCAATTTTGCTAACTAGGAAGTCACCTGTGCCTCATCCCCTAGGTTCCAGTGCTCCTGACACATCAGAACAGAAATAAACCCAGACGAACTGGGGCTGCTGACACTGGGTATATTGTAGAACAACAATAGGGTGAAACTGTTTTTACCAGTTTCAATCTCTTGTTTGCTCATTAGTTAACAAGGCAATTATGAAAGTATATGACTAGACATATAAAATGCTAATTTACATGTGTTGTAACTATATAAGAATTCTAAAACCGTGCCTGCCATATACATGTTAAACATCAAGCCTTACAGCACTAAAACCTAAGTTTACAGAAAGAAAAAACAGCCACAGCAAAGATACTGTAGATTATATAAAGGGGTAGCCAAATAAAAAAGAGAAACAGGAAAGAAGAAGGGGAGGAAGGAAAGAAGAAAATTACCCAGCATTATTTCAGGGTAATTAAAAAAATTCAATGTAGGAAAAAATAGTCTCTTCAGTAAATAGTACAAAAGCAATTGGATAGCCATGTGAAAAAAAAGTAATAAAAACCTTGACAGAGATCTCACACCTTATACAAAAATTAACTCAAATTGAAATATGAATTTAAATGTCAACATAAAACTATACAAATTTTCAAAAATAAATAGGAGAAAACTTTGGGATCTAGAACTAGACAGAGTTCTTAGACTTGATGTTCTTAGACCAACAATTTAAACATAAAGAAAAAATGAGAAGGTGGACTTTATCAAAATTAACAAATTTTGCCCTATGAAATACCATGTTAGAAAGGATAAAATACGGGTGATAGAGTAGGAGAAAATCTTTGTAAACCACATCTCTGACAAATGTGTACTATATAGAAAATAAAGAACTCCCAAAACTCAACAGTAAAAAGGCAAAGAATCCAATTAGAAAGTAGGCAAAAAAATAAAAACAAAAACATAAGAAGACAGTTCATCTAAGAAGAGATAAAAATGACAACATGCATCTGAAGTTATGCTCAACATCATTAGTAACTAGGAAAATGCAAATTAAAACCATAATGACATATCGGTACACATCTATCAGAAAAGCTTAAATAAAAAAAAATGACAACAACAAATGTTGGTGAGGATAGAGAAACTGGGTCATTCATACATTGTTGATAGGAATTAACATAGCACTTAACCTGAAAAGCCATTTGGCATTTTCTTAAAAAAGAAACAAAAAAAGCTAAAAAGCAACAATCAAATGACTCAGTAGTTACATACTTGGGATTTTGGCCCAGAGAAATAAAGGCCTCTGTTTGTACAAAAACCTATGCACAAATGTATATATATGCTTTTATTGTGTAAAACATACACAATATAACTTTTAGCATTTTAACCATTTTTAAGTGAACAGCTCAGTGGCATTAAGTACATTCACAGTATTGTGCAACCATCACTACTATTCTCAGAATTTGTCTTCATCCCAAACAGAAACTACATACCCATTAAATAATAACTCCCATTTCCCTCTCCCCTTCAGTCCCTACTAACTAACCTCCATTCTACTTTCTAGCTCTATGAATTTGCCTATTCTAGGTACTTCATTAAGTGGAATCATACAGTATGTGTCCTTTTGTGGCTGGCTTATTTCAGTTAGCATATTTTCAAGGTTCATCCATGTTGTAGCATGTGTCAGAGCATCATTCTTTTTAAGGCTGAATAATATCCCATGGTACCTGTGAGGGCTGTCCAGAAAAAAATCCAGCCACAAAAGGACACATACTGTGCCTCTATTTTTCATATTACGTGGCTGGATACTTTCCAGACAGCCCTCGTATACCACATTTTGTTGATCTATTTATCTGTTGATGTCCATTTGGGTGGTTTGTACCTTTTACCAATTATGAACAGTGCTGCCATGAACATTGGTATGTGAGCATCTTTAGCAGTCTTAGTCTTTTCTTTCCTTTTTTAAAAATTAAATTTATTGGGGTGACACTGGTTAGTAAAATTACGTTGGTTCCAGGTGTACATTTCTACAATACATCATTTTATTGCTGAGTAGTGTTCCATGGTATGAATATACCAGTGTGTTTAACCATTTACCTATTGAAAAGCACCTGGGCTTGTTTCCAGTTTTTGTCCACTAAGAACCACCGATATACACAACGGACTGTATGGAGTTCCAGAGAAGTATGCTGAGTGAGAAAAGTCAATCACAAAAAATTATATACTGTATGACTCCATTTATGGAACATTCTTGGAATGACAGGATCAAGGTGGGAGAGAAGTGAATGTGAGTAGGAAAGGCAACATAATAGGTATCTGTGAAATGGAAATGACTTGTATGTTGACTCATATCAATATCAATACCTTGCTTAGGATACTGTATTATTGTTGTGCAAGATGTTACCACTGTGGGAAACTGGGCAAAAAGTACACCAGATCTATTTATTACAACTCCAGATGAACCTACAATTATCTTAGAACAAAATGTTTAAAAGAAACAAAGAGAAGAAGGAAGGGAAAGAACGGGGTAGGGAGAGTAGAGTCTCTGATGAGGACAGGAGATCCCAACAGGGCAAGCTTCCTCCACCTTGTCCCCAGATGATGGGCAAGAGGCTCTTTGTGACTTAAATATATTTCCAGAATGGAAAGGGTGGTGACTAACATTCATTTAAATACTCACAGTGTATTTATACATAATACAATTTATTACAAAATTGCACAATTTTAAATTTTGTTCTACTTGAATTTATTTACAGAATTCCCTGAAAGGTTCTGGTAGATCCTACATCTTAATGCTAAATAACCACAATCAGTGCAGTAGGCATTTCTCTTGCTGGAGCTGTGTTATGAAGCACAGGGCATACTCTGGTTCCTCTTCCTACTTTATAAATATCTTAATTTTTCTAAAGATTTCCAGTGTGGGAAATAACTTGGAGTCTTATATTCACTGTATGAGGCTTTGTTTTGGCAGCACTAATTGTTTAGTTTTGATGGAAGATATTGCCCATTGTAAAGTCAAAGTAGAACTTTAAAAAATATATGGAGTTGGTTCCTCTCTGGTTCCTGGTGTTGTCACGCAGTCCATAAGCAATTTCAAGCCATGTATACATTAATAGATTTTCTCTTAACATTTTAAAAAAGTTACAAATTTTGTTGTAGATTGGCAATCTTTGTGTGGGATAGTTTACCACAGAATATATTCCTCTATAAACTAGTAGCTCAGGGAAGTGTTTTAGATTTTCTATTTTTGTATAACTGAAAAGACTTCTTCACACACACACACACACACACACACACACACACACACCATCAATGAACCCATGTCAGAAGAGTCTACAGTCTCTCTAATTTGTAGCAGCTGGTGCATTCTAAATAGGGCAAGCCCAGGCTCTTAGAATCATCAGTACCATCATTAAGAATCAGAATCATTGATTTAAATGTTCTTCATTATTCTCTCTGTAGGAGGATTTATATCACATAGCTGTTAGCTCTTCTCCTATTGTTCCCAGATTGTCATACATAAATGCCAACAAGAACATATTTCATTCATACTCTAAAATTAAATCCTTTATCCCACAATTAGCCATAATCACGACCACATACAACTATGAGTTACCATAACTGTTATAAAATAGATGGTGTGGGATTTATTGCTGGCCTATGTTTGAAACAGCAAAGGCAGATTTTTGAATTAAATAATTGTATACCAACTATTTGGGACATAATTATTACTTACTTTGTTTTCCATATATATTTATCTAGTTAGATAGCAAACTGTTACAACGCCTCATTAGTAAAAGCTAAGGGAATGCTTTGTGTGTGTGTGTGTGTGTGTGTGTGTGTGTGTACTCGTATGTATAAAATATGCTCCTTTAGAATACGATCATTCTTAGTATAGAAGAATAAACTGCATTATGAACTCTTTCCTAATGATAACACAGCTGAACTGAGGTCTGCCTGACTCCAAGCTCTGCTTTTAATTGTCTTTGTTTTCAGTTTCAGATGAGTTCAGATGAAAGGGTATCTAGGTGGCCATGCAATTATGTTAGATGAGACCCAAAATATAAAATGAATATAGGAGGAAGCATCACTTGCTTTGTTACAGTTTATTATATAGTCAGTATTTATTATGCACCCAAAGGATTCCTTGCACTAAATAAGGAATACAAAACCATGACTAATTTTGCAGTGATCCTGGAGTTTCCTGTCAGTCTTTTTTTAGTGTTTAATATCACACAGCTGTGCACAATTCCAGACTTAACATGAATTCATGCACAGTCCCTACCTGCATTTTAGAAAATATTTTTATTTCACACCCATTTAGCAAGGGAGGATACGTGAAGTCCAATGCAACAAGTGCTAACATGTGTGTAAACATCACTTTAAAGCTCCCGTGAAAAATTACATTGTAAATCAGAGTTAAATACAGAAGGATCACATTATGCATAGATTGAAAATAAGAATGGGAGGCAGTACTCTAATGTCTTCAATCCCAAGGTCAAGGGCTTTCATTTCTATCACAACTGGGGTACAGATCACATCCCTGAGTCTCTGAGTTTTCCTCCTTTCCCATTGTCATTAAACTAAAGCAAGACTATTTAATGGTCCACATAGCCCCGTGATTGAGGGTCAAGGACAAGATGGAGTGAGACTGTGGTTGGAGTAGGGGCTGGGCTCAGTGAAACACAGCCTGTCCAAACCAGCCTGATTTATTGCACCAAACCTCTGGCTCTCCCTTCCCCTAAGTGACCTGACAAGCCATCCCTAGAAACAATTTTCATAGAAGTTACTGTGAGCTATGATCTTTTCTAGGTCTTTTAGGAAGTGGTTATCCTTGGGGCTGAGGAAGAAGTGTTAGGGGTCCTAAGAGATGCGGAGGGAGAGAAAAGGAGTGCTAAAGACCACCTACATTGCAAGGAAAGTTTTTAAATAAATATCCAGTAAAATCAACAATTTTCCTCCCTAAATTTTGCTTAAAATGCCTAGAGTGAGGAATGCTATTATGTGCTGGGCTGCAATGATCCTGAGCTATAGAGACAAGCAAATATGGGCTTTGTTTTGTCCTCTTTGCTTACCAGCTGTGTGACCTTGAGCAAGTAGCTTTATCATGCCTCAGTTTCCAGGTCTGTTAAATGAAGGTACTTCAAAGCATTCCTATCTCTCAGGATTATTAGGGGAGTTGAACAGGTAACCTACCCAAAGAGTGTCAATCACATGATAGCTCCTCAACAATGTTAACTCTTCCTTCTATTTAGGAAACATTTTTAAGGATGATTCTACTACAGTACACTGTACAACTTGTTTAGGAAACCTCATTAGAAGCCAAATGTCATCTAGCTAACAGTGTCCTCTGTGCATATCTCCCACCAAAAGACCTGTTTCTTTCCTCTTTCTTTACAAATAGAGTGGTGATTTAATTCATAAGGAATAAAATGAATTTGTCACTGACTTTTTTTTCTTTGGTGGTGGTGGTATCAATTAGAATCCCACCAGTCAGAAACTGGTGGCATATTTAAGCTGTGCATTGAGAAGAGCACAAAGGGACTACTTACTGTGGGCAATGGTTAGAGCAAGGTCAACAGTGGCACAATACTGTAATTAACTTAGAATTTTCTAGTAACCACATTAAAAAAAGTGAAAAGAAACAAGTAAAATAAATCCTAATAATATATTTAGTTTAGCCAAACATATCCAAAATATTATTTTCATATGTAAT
Source organism: Lyroderma lyra (assembly GCA_004026885.1). NCBI lineage: Eukaryota > Metazoa > Chordata > Mammalia > Chiroptera > Megadermatidae > Lyroderma > Lyroderma lyra. Next base: position 63,879 of record PVJL010002114.1, on the reverse strand, counting down.
AAGTATAAAGAAGTTATTAGTAATATGTTTTTCTTTTTTTTACCGTAAGTCTCAGTTCAAATAATAAATTCTCAAGTAAAATGTAGTCATACCAAACAATAAAATTATGTTTAACTGGAATAAGTCTTACACTGTTTCTGTTTTTAAATTTAAATTTTAATTAATTTTAACCAAATAAAGTTACAAATTCCATTTTTTATCCCATAAACTGTTATGATGGTCACAACATCAAGTGGTCAATAGTCACAGGTAGCTAGTGGCCATCACATTGGATAGTTTAGTGAAACAGAAGTAATGGTGCAATAATCTGAGGTGAGCAGGGCAGAAAACCATTAGTGTTTACAGAAACCTGAATAGTGTTGCTGTGTAAAGAGTCCCCTTTATGCACCTTTGGTTGAAGTCCATAGCCAACCTAGATGGCCAAGTACAAAAGGAATAAAAGGTATAAATACCAGGAACCAAATTCCTCTAATGGCATGCTGGTCACTTGATTTTCCAAAAACAAAATCCCTGATTTGTAACATTTGCTCATTTTCATGGTATAATTTCTTTCATCATGGCTGACTGCAAGCTAAAAACATGATGTCACTGAAAGCAGAGTTGGGGGAAAATGTACAGAATTGGCTCTTTTCACACAACATCACATCTCCTCCAACCATTCAATCTGTCTTTGCTGATAGCCAAACTCCACTGGAAGCAAGGGTGCCTGGATGCATTTCTTTTAGGTCAGCCTGCTAGGGCACTGAACAGGTTAGAGAAGGTCAGAAAGGCCCAGTGCAAAGATACTCAATGCTCAAAGTAAAGAAGGCCTGTCTACTTTTTCTCTTTCCCTTCTGCACGTATAGAAGGTGACCCTAAGCAAGCTGAAATCTATAGCACTTTGATGGCAGGATGCTAAATAGAATAGGAATCAGATTTATTTCTCTTTGGATTAAAATTTTGGTTTATGTGAGTATAGAATTTATGCAAAAGAAAAATGTATTTTCAATATGAATCTGTGATAGTTACAACTTGGGAACAATAGTTAATACAGCCTCACAAATTATGAGAGAGCACGTTTTCTTTTTTGCAATGGATTAGGAAAATTCATTTGCAAAGAGAATTTTGCAGACAATTCCCAAAAATGTCCATTTTTTGGTATAAAATAATGAGCTTATATTAATAGCATGATTATTTAGTATATTTAAAAAATTGACATACTGCATAGATAAAGTGCAGTTCAGAGTTAATTATTTCAACCTCCCTTTCAGGAAGCACACAGGTTGTACACCTACCTGCATTCTCCTACCACTATCTTCATGCTTGTACCTGTCATCCTTCTACTGCCAGGTGAGTCCGAGTTTTTAGCGTGTTTCACTCCATGCCTGTGACTGCCGTATGGTCCTCCGCCTTCTCTTTCTTGCCACGTTATCCCACCTAGTACCACTTCTGTGATTCTTCCTAACATGTGGTTTATATCTCTCTCACTGCTTCAAGAACCTTCAGAGCTCTCTTTTTCCTATCAAAACAGATCCGACTCTTGGCCTGGCCTTCAAAGCACTCCATAACTTGAATTTACTCTGCATTTCTAAAGTCTCGTATGAGCACTTCCACGCAGCCAGATCAAGTTATTACGATTTCCAGAACACAGGCCATATTTACAATATTGCTTTGGTGTCATACTGATTCCTTTTTTACTTGGTCTCTAACACACCCACACACCCCCCCGACACACATCACATATACATGCATGTATACATGCATACACATCAGAGCACTACTTTTTCAAACCCCACATCACTGAGATTAATCATTGAGGCTCAAACTTTTTGAAGCCTTCACAACCATTTGGCTGACTTCCTCATCTCCAAACACTGAATCCCAGTGACAGTTAATCCCCTCACTCTTCTTGCCACTCAGATACTCTCTCCATTTGTTTCCATGGCCAACTTTCCATCATTCCTTGTTATTTCCACCCTAACACTAAACTTTAAAGTGATCCCAGGGACCCAAAAAGGTGACTAGATTCTGAATCTAAGTCATGTGCTGAATCTTTCCTCAGAGTTCCAAGATCAGCAGCAAGCTATGAATGACAAACACATTTTACAAATACCTGGAACAAGATTATGTATGTTTAAACAGATTTATGCTATCATCAGCAGTACTGTATGTGGCACTAGTCTTCCCTAAGTCTGGAGTCACCTTATTATTAGATGAAAGATCTGCATTAGAAAATGGCAGAAATGCTAAATGCTCGGGTTGGTTAAGTGCCAACCTGTGGTTAAGTGCCACACTTTTCATGTATTTCTTTTTGCGTGGCAAACAACTCTCGGACACGTGGAATGTAGCTTTGCTCACCTGAGCCCAGTTTCTCTAGTGTGGTTTCTAGAATTACTGGAAAAATATCCCTCCCCATTTGTTGCCCTCCCTTCATTTCCTGGCCATTAAAGTTTTACCCATATGATTGCTTCTGGACTCAGGCTATAATTGACAATCTAGAAAAGCAATTGTCAGTCTGTACTCTGTGAGATGTTAATAGATCCTAGTGGAGATGAGAGTGTATAGTACAATAAATTTGAAATATGCTGGCTAAACAAAGATAAGTTTCTTACTGCAGAACTTTTCAGAGCCTTTACTAGGCAAATGTGAAATGTGAATAATTAAAAAGAGAATAGAGTAAGTAGCACTTCACATTCTTTTGAATAGAAAAATCTCCCCCCACTATAGCACCCAAGAACAGGAGAACTCAGCTCATAGGGTTGTTGTGAAGACTAAATGAGTTAATTGCATGGAAAACACTTAGAGGAGTGCCTGGCAGAAGATGAAAACTCTGGGTTTATTGCTGTCATTGTTGTTACATAGATGACTGAGATCTTACTAGGTGTTCCTGTGCCCTGTGAGAAAAAAACAGAGCTGCATATGGACAGAATGGGGACTTTTGTAGGAGCTAAGAAGATCTTCCAAGAACCACTATAGACATCTCTTTGGGTCTCTTTGAATCAGAAACCAGTTCAAGTGCTGAGAAGTTTCTTTTTTTCCATTCTTCCCAAAGCCTGGCTAACCAGAGTTCAATTACGCAGCATGGAGTAATGGATGGTCCAGAGCACAGTTTCAGAATCTTGCTTAAATCTTGGTTCTTATATTGGTGACCCTATTCCCTCAGTCAAATTGGTTAAATGAGCCATGCCTATAAATCTGTAAAATTTTTAAAATAATATTAATCTCTCTGGGTTGTTGTCAGTAACTCAAGAGAACATGTATGGGATGTACTTAGCCCATGCCTGATGCATGGTAAAATGCTCCACAAATGGAGATTCCTAATTACCCCAAGATTAAGCTCATTTCCCTAGTTTATTTAAACTGTGAAATACTAGCTAACTTTACCCACATAGTCATTGCCACAGTATCCACAAGGACTAATTTGCTTCACAATTCACTGTAGCAAATATGTTGGCCGTTTGGATTGCTGATTGATTGGATTGCTGGGTTAAAGCAATGAGGCCTAATGGGAGCTCCTTGCTGTTAGGAATTAAAGGGGCAAGTCACAGGAGCTCTCAGTGACCGCTGCTCTGGGCAGCCAAAACAGGCAAACAGGATTACAAGATCAAAAAGTAATCTCTGAAGCAACTCTGCTATTCCTTTATTTCTCAAAATCTATAAACAATTTCTAATTTAATGCATGAGGATTTAGTTCCCACTTTAAATAAAAAGTATTCCCAAAGTCATTGCTCTGATTAGAAAGACTGTGAATAATACCCAAATTATTCACAATCCCGTGGTCGGAAGCTGTGGAAAAAATAATTTTAATTTTAGATGTTTCATGCACCACTGCTAATGTTATCTATCCTGTTTGGGCAGGGAGAAGACTGGCAAGAGCCATGAGATGGGGAATTTATGTGAGTTAATGGAAATGTTGTGGCTGACCAACAAAGGAACTTCCCCAGCCAAAATCAAAACAACAATATTAGCTTGGAAGGGGGAAAAAAGCCTACAGCATAATAATATCATGCATTGAAACCTTATCTAGTGGTTGAAGTAATTTGGTTTGAAGAACTTAAAGAGCATTTTGTGGTTTATGGGAACTGCCAGCAGATACTGTATTTAGCAGCCTCTCCTCTAGTTAGTTCACATACCATCCTCTCCTCTCGCCAAGTGGGGCTGTTTAGCTTTCCTTATCTCTAGGCTGCTACAAACCTGTCAAGACTGCTTAAGGACAAAAGCCAAGATTTCAGAGCTTGCAAGGCAATGCCCATGCATGGACGTCTATTTTCTAAGACTGAAGTGGGTACAGCAATCTGAAGTTTTACTTACACTCACTTACGATAATTTTTCAGTCTACCGACAGAATTTTGGTCCAAGATTTAGAGACATCCATCCCTCTTTCTTCCAGAAAGAAGTCTCCCAAAACAATCTCTCTCTCTCTGTCTCACACACACACACACACACACACACACACACAATGACACAAGTTCACAATTACAGTCTATAATAATTCTGAATTAAATAATTCAAAGGGTATTAAATAATAGGAGAGTAACCTGGGAGGTATAAGAAAACCTTGCTAAAGAACGCTTTCATGGTGACAACGCGCCCCATCTGGCCCCCAGCGGCTCTCCTTTTGAAGTCCAGGTGCACCGGCAGGGATGGTCCAGCTCCGCTGACACTACAGCAAGCACTGCAAGCATTCTTGGTTGACCAACATGCAATCATATGTAGTTAACTCTGCTCAAACTGCTTTAGGGAGACAGTTGGGCGTACCACCTCATTCATTTTTCTAGTAGAATATGCTGTTAACTCTACCATCAACATTTCTTCAAGACTGACATATCATTTTATAATAATTGGTGTTCTTTGGTCAATGATAATGTTATTAATACCATTAACAACATTAATGTAACACTAGCACTATTACGTAAAATATTAATTTCTTATATTCCAATTTTTCCTTTTTCATGTTTCCAGAATTTAATAATATTAAATGTTATATTAAGAGTAGTAATAACCCTAATTGTCATTTTCTAAGACAATGTCTGAGAATTAATGTCAGAAATTAAAATGTATAGAATTGTTAATCCTTTCTTTTTTTTAAGCAGTAGACTTTGTTGGAAATATGTAGATTAGAGTTCTGAAAGTCCTTTTCCTACATAAAATATTTTGTATAAGAATTTATAACTTAAAATTAAACATTATTTCAGTAATTTCACCAGTGTCCCATGTGTTGCCTTTTTAAAAGTTTTCAGATTAGATATGTCTCAGTGACTGTTCTATTGATTTTTGTGAAATAATAAACACAGAAAGAATTAATTTTGGTCTTGTTTGTTCACTATTTGTTGAAGAAATATTTAAGAAATAAAATCTCCAGGGTCAATTTTCATAATCCTATATATTGTAAGAGGGAAAAGAAATCATTCTCATGTGCAAAATGAAGTCACTGAGGAAGGAAACTATATGTATTAAGTACTTTTCCTTATGAGAACTCCAAAAGAAATTTTGCTTCCATATTTTTATATAACAATCCATTTTTTTAATTATGTGACATTGAAAGAGATCTTAAAGGGGTATAACAGCCCTGAAGAATTAAAAACCAAAAACGTCTACTTTGGAAATTTTTCATTTGTAATGAAAATAAAATAGAATCTATAGAAAAAAACCCGCATCATCAGAGTCACAGAATCTCTTAAATAATGTGTTCAGATACAAAACTGGACCCCTTTACAATGAATTAAAGATCAGACTTTTAAAATAGTATATGATTTGCTTTGTGGATGACATAAAATATGCAACTCTGGGGGGAAAAGTATAAACTTAGAATTTTCTTGTTTCAAGTGTTCTGATCAGGATTCCCTTCTATTTCTAAGAAAGGCAACTAAACACCTCTCATTGACAGCAGATTGTAAATATAGTATTCTACCAAGAAAGGTTTTTGAATGAAGTCTTTGAAAGAACTAAGGTAAACTACGAAATCACGTGGATATTAAAGTTGACAGATCTTGGAGGCCACAACTACCCTCACACTCCAAGACATCAAAGAAAAGGTAATGTCTGGTGATTCATCTCACCCACAAAATTACTGGGTCATGGGATGGAGACAGGTTTCCACAGTTCCCTTGGTGACCTGTTTGCTAGTCTAATAACCAGCAGCATGAGGAAGAACAGCCACACAAGACCGGCTCTCTCGTCTCTAAGGCAGTTGGGACAGGACACAACCAGTAGGTTTTTTCCTGCTTCTCTGAAAAGTGTCTGGCTGACACCTACGTTAGCCTTTTGCTGTAGGCTAAGGTTAACGCTGAGAACCTAATTTTAATTTACCTAATAAAAAATGACATATTATTTTAAAAATAAATTATTGAGTTGAGAAGAACTGTCATATATCAAATATTCCTTACAAATTGGCGCACAATTACATTAGAACACTCCTATAGAGTTCTTTAACACAAAACAGCCATTTATTATTATAACATCTCTGAATTTTAGAAATTTTTACCTTACGCAAAACTCATTTGAATGTTGTAATGCCATTAGTCCCACTTTCTCCCATTTACAAAGAAAAACTTTTCTCATCATACTAGCCATATCATGCAAGAGCTCTTTCTATATTCCCACAATCTCTCCAACACCGAGCCTTACACATAGTAGGATCTCAACAAATGTTTATTAAACAAATGACTGAATGAATGAATAAACAATTGTTCTATATCAACACTTACAATATTGCTAGACATTCTTTCCAAGTTAAAAAATTTCAGTTATTTTATTTGTTCACCCTGTGCAATGGGTTTTAGATGTTTTGCCGATCAAGTGCTGCATGTGTTGGTGGGAATACGTAGATCATATTTGTGGAGGTAATGTTAATATGCAAATAGATTCAATTCCTCCTGAAATATTGGAACTTGCCAAGAGTATCAACAAATTATTTGGAGTCAATCAGCTATCCAGGCACTCAACAGATATATTTCTTAATTTCCTTAGAATTCAATTCTTCCTTTACCATGCCAACTGAAAAAGTTCCTTGAAATTTCATCCAAAGAAGTTATTAGAGGACAGAAACATATTAAGTCTACAAACCAAACTATCTGAGATAAAGGGCCTGGTAGCTTAAATACTGAATTCTCTTCTCAAAAATCTCTAAGACCTAAGTGTATTGAAATAAATGTTCAGGTCTGCAATTATGCATGTATGTGTAATCAGTTACTCAGACACTTTTTAATAGGCACTATACACTTGCCCTTCTCATTCTAATAAGTTTCTTCTTTTTTCTCTCTTATGATCTACCAAATTACATCTGAATAAATGTACCTAGTTAGTGAGAATGGATTCCATTAGAGTGTAATCTTACCCAACTATTGTTTTCTTCTGAGGAAATAATGGTGCACATGTGCAGATGCTTAATATCAGGCTCCTGTTTCTAGAATTACAGTCTTAAAGATGTCAAGACCATTCAAGAACAAGGATGAGCCAGAGCTGGTTCGGCATATAAAACACCCTTTGTGAACATACAAGTACTTGAGGCGTGAGAATGCCGAACAACTGACACGAGCTTGAAATATTCAAGCAAAGGGACATTTTCTTTTCTTCTCAGTTATCAAGACATCCTGTTTTTCCTCAGAATAAATAAATCCTATTTTCTACTCTACTTTGAGTGTACTGGGTTTTCCTAGTCTGTTCTCTTTCTAAGTCACAATGTTACGGTAACGCTCCATCTGGCCACAAAATTAGTTATTTTTGCCTACATTTCTTCTGGAAGAAGAGTACATAAATATATTTAAATTTTTCTTTCAAACTTTGGTAATCACTTTGGCTAACCAAGAGCATAAAGGTATATTTGCATCCCTTCCTTCACTCCTGTACGGAAAAACCATCAATGCTCCTTCTAAAAGTAACCTTACTGAAATGGATGCCAGCAAGCAGTTTACCATAAATCTTCAACTCACTAGTGCTTGTAGAAAAGAAAAATTGTGATTTTAAAAATTATAATCTTAAATTTAAATAAAAATCTTTACTGGATTCTTGTGTAAAGGAATAGTTCTATAAAGTAACAATAATAATTCCCAAAATTGTATATTTAATAGATGTGTTGTCAGATTTTTCTTAAGATGAGCCACATCTCAATAGCTATAGCTAATCAGGAAAAAACTGCTCTATGTCCTGTTTAGATAGAGAAATCAGATTATTAGTGCTAATTAAAGAAAGCATTAAATAGCACTTCACATCAAGGACTGCATTAGAAAGTTTACATTTGAAGCAATAAAATCTCAAGTAATTTTGTCACATAATTGATCATACTATGTGATTTTGCAACTGATAAAAATAGCTTCCTGAATACTATGTGAAAAACTTTGGGAAGAACAACTGAAGCATAAAAATGGGGTCCCTGAGACAGCTAAAATGCAAGTAAAGCAATGCCTTAAATCATCCACCTTAGGTTTCTTTAGGAAACCTAAGGCAGCAATTGACTTTGGAATCAGAAAGGCCTGAGTAAATATCCGGCCCTCAGAACTTCGTTTGTATTCTTAGGCAAGTTCCTTCTTCCTGATGATAACTCCTCCGTGCCTACCTTCCAGAGTTGCTGTAAGAATCACAAGTATGTAAATCACTTAACACAAGGTGTGGGTCACCGTAGACTAAAGGGTTTTAAGAATGATTAGATGTGAACCTAGTTTATATATGTACACATATACATATATGTGTATGTTTGTGTTTGTGTATATGATTGTATGTTTGTGTGTATGTGAATATATGAGTACATAGGTACACATTTATCTTTTCTAAGGGGACTTCTTTTTCTAATTCAGTTTTTATTTCTTTAGTTAGAAAGGGTATAGCTAAAAAAAGCCAATAGCTAATTTAAACATTAAGTCAAATGTTTGTATACTATCGTCTTTTTAAGTATTATTCTATAGACATGTATAATGTAAATTTTAAGTTTAAACTGGAATCTCTTAAACTGGTAAGACTAAACTCTTGAAATAATTCTGATAAAGAGAACGGTGCCTATGAAAGGAAGGGGAATGTTTTGAAATCTTATCGCTGTGGAAATAAACAAACATGATAAAACATGTATTGTGAAAAGAAATACATAAAGAGGTGATAAAAGCATACATAACTGGAGAAAAGGAAAGTGTGTCAAGTGGTGATAAAGTAGAAATATAAACATTAGTAGACCAAAATATTTAAAACAATGCATAGTTTTATAATAATAAAGATTAAATCTCACTAAAACATACTTATTACAGTTAAGATTTGCTATATATCTAATACATTCTTATTTTTGAGAATATTAGTCCTTGATTAATGGCAAATTTGTTTTTACTGTGGATTTTTCTTTGCTAGTATTACAGACTGAAAAACCACAGTTCAATAGTTTTGAAGTGATGTTAATGGATAGAGAAAATTATAGTGTTTCTGTTTAATTCATCAATATAGCACTCATTTCAATTAGAATAAAGAATGTTGTCTGCCACATTTGGACAAAATGTATATGGCCTTTTCAATCTAAGCAGAACTTGCACGGTCAATTTTGTACCACTGGACACTAAACTACTTTTAGCACCTAAAATGTTACTCAGAGTAGAAGCTTCTACTCAAGGAGCAAAAGGTCAATTTAAACCTGAATACCTCAATCTGTTATTCTGTAACTATTTAGTATGTTTGTCTTTTAGTATATGCTAATCTTTTTCCATGTTACTATTTTCTTATTCTATATGCTAATAGTGGAGGCCTGTACCAGATTGTGACCCCTTTGTGACATAGTATACCCACATAAGCCCAAGGACAAAGGAAGAGAAAAAATATGTATATGCATTATGTGCCAGACAGGATGCCAGACTCTTTGAATGTATTGTCTCATAAAATCTTCACAAAAAACTTATTTCCATTTTACAAATAAGGAACTTGAAATTTGAATTCAGTCTCTTGTCCATGGACATACAGTTATTTATATATCACTAGCTTCAAAATTTGTGAGAGTTGAAGTAGTTATTCTCAGTTCCACAGCCACCTGAACTGCCTACTAACTGCAATTGGTTCTAAGATCCTAGATTTGAAGCTTTGTAGGAGGGAAAAATCAGGTATAACTGGGCTGAGGATTGACCTCTTTTCACTTATCTCCATATCATACGGACAGGACTCTTCTCTCTCCTAAAACAAACAAATAAACAAAACAAATGAACAAAACAACTTACTCTCAGCTTAAAAACATAAAGCCCCACTGAGACCAGGCTATCCCTGTCTAGCTTCACAAATTTGTTCAACATTCAGCCCCAAGGAATGCCAAGGACTGCCAACAAGGCTGTAGGGAAGGGTTCTTGCTTGCCATTGCAGAAGCTAGGAAGTAGCATGAAAGAAGCCTTCCTTTCAGCCCTCAGGCTGAGCATAGCTCTGCCAACACCTTAATTCAGACTTCTCCCCCCCACACTCATGAGAGAATAGATTTCTTTGTTTTAACCCTACCAGACCTGAGGCCCTGAACCTAACTGTCCCCTGTATCTGGGCTCCTGAGCATTAAAGAGAAAAAAACTAACATGATATAGAAAAATGTTAGTTACATGCAAACAAGTGGTTACAATAAGATGGAACTTGGAGATATTGTAGAAAATAGGTCTGCCTTTCATTTCAAAAATTAAGTCCAGCGGTACAGCGGCAGATTCGAAAATGACCGAAAAATCGGTACAGTGGGCTGGGAGGGTTAAGTTTGTGGTGATTTGTCACAGTAGCCCTCGGCAATTAATAGAGATCTTGGTAATCTTAAAGATTTTCCTCTTCTAAGAATTTTCTAAATAAACAATTAAACTCTTATATAATGGTATTTGTACTTTTTAGGACTGAATTAAGGAAATAGCTTTTTAAGGCAGCAGAACAAGGGTTTAAAATCAACTAGGACTGGTTGTTGTGAGGATTAAATAATATATTTAAAGATCACAGCCCAAAACTTGGTTGGCATCTCAAGCTCAGAAAGAAATAGTACATTCTTTTTCTTTGTCTTTCTCTATCCCAGATTATTTGCAGGTTTTAAGGTCCTATTACACTATTAGGGGCATTATCTTGCTCATAATGCATAAGATCATATGTATACAAAATAATGAACTATTTTTTTCACCTAAAGGAATGAAAGGTTACTTGTTTTCCATGAGGAGAGGTATATACAAATTCATTAAAGACAATTTTTATAATAATTAGGGAAGTAAACAGTATGAATTTACAACAGAAAAAAAAAATCATTGTCATTTGATTGTGAAAGCTTTATCATTATTACATCCTTACTTTCTCTAGACTACTCCAGACTTTGACCTGGAAAATTCACTGCTTTTTTTGCAGGCCAGAAATACACTCACCCAATCAAAGATAAGCAAGAAATGGAATGTTACCTGCCATGAAAATCTTACTTCACACTTCATATTTTGCACTTGGTACATAATGACTTTTTCATCTTCCTTCAAAGAAAAGAAATCTTCGATTTCAAAACCGTGTGTTGAAGGGGAAAACAATTTGTCCTGAATTACATCATTCTGAACTAGCTACAAGACATTGTGCCTTCACAATGCCTGATTTCACAGGGCATAGATATGCAAACAAATTGTTCAAACCTTTTAAGTCTAGTTTTGTATTCTGGAATTCTATCACTGTGTGACTATATAGTTAGCAGACCTACTGGTTCTCCCTGCCTTTTACTTGCTTTTTTCCATAAGCAGAAGCTGGGTCTAATTTCTAAATGAAAGACCTCTTTACCAAAAATTTATTTTTATGAAGAAATGAATTTACAATGTTTGCCATTTTGGTTCTTTTATTTGGCTGTTTTATTCTCTTCAAAATGTGAATGGAAAATGTTTATCTGCTTGAGGGCTTCACATGCTTCTGCTTTGCTGGGTCAATGATTTCTACTGCCAAAAAGAGGGGGGAAAAGTAAGAAAAAAAAGGAAAAGAAAGAGGAAACCACTGGTCATTGAAGAAATCTTGTGTCAAAACAACTTTGGTATGTCCCATAAATGGTATAAAATTTGAAAATTAATGTCATTGTAATATTCTAACTTCTGGACCTGGGATTTTCCGTCTATTCCCTATTGAAACGGTCACCAAAGCACAGCAGTTAAAATTGCAGTTCCTAAAATAAAATAGATGTGTTTGAATTCAGCCATGCCACTTACATATTGTGTGATCTTGGATAAACCATTTGACTTTTCTTAGCTTTTGCACCCTTTTCTGGGATAATACTCATCTCTTGACACTATTGGGGGGATTAGATAACACATACAAAGTGCTTAGTAGAGTGTCAGATAAGCTATCACGTCCCACAAATGATGAATAGTACATAATTCATGGCACCTACTATAGGATTATGGATAAATTAAAAGTCAGATCTTTCATAGCTGAAATCCACTGAAAGCTTATTATCTATAAGCTGGTGACAGGGTTTGTTCCTTCCAGAGGTGCTGAGGGAGAATTTCTTCCTTACCTCTCCTATAGCTTCTGAAGGTTGTTGGGAATCTTGAGTGATCCTTGGCTTGTAGATCTTTGCCTTCCTCTTCTCATGGCATTCTCTGCATGTGCTTGCTATCTTGCAGAAAACTTCGAGGGAACTAGCTGCATGGCTCAGTCTTTCTCCTCCCTACTCAGGTCAGAGCGGGATTTGAACAGGACACCACAAACCTCCACCAGTTTCCTCTGGCATCAGTATGCTCAGGCATAGTTTACCATCCACACATACACACACCCCTCCCCAGTGTGCCTTTGACCGACTGGAAAGAGTCTTGCAACCCCACCTCAATGAGTGATCCCTACCAGGCTCCATCGCCATTGAGCCAAGGGCTGTACTAGGCCCAGGGGCACCACCCTGAAGTTCTGCCTTGCTGGGATTCGGACTGAGATGCATTCAGTCATAATTTTACAGATGGTAGTTCCACCTCTTTGGTTCCTCAGCCAAACACACGCACATATCCCTGCACCAGCAACTACCTTTCCTACTACAGGGTTACTATGGCAGTAATACCTCATCAATAAGGTACCACTAACCTGTCTCAGACTGGGCCATCATCACAGCACCTTATTAAAGAACCTTATTAAAATGAAAACTAGTAGACTCGGTCCCCAGATCTGCCAAATCAGAATCTGTATTCTAATAAGGTCCCCAGGAAATTCTGATGCACATTATAATTTGAGAAGCACTGCTTTAAGAAGTTGTATGCATCTTGCATTCCAAACTGGATAACTGGATTGGAAAAAAACTCACAGGATGGAATTGATACCCTCTATTTGTTTTACTCACTTCTCTTCTTATGAGGAATGAATCAAAATTGGACTTGATAAAGCAACATGGTTCAACATGATATATTCATGGTAATGTGTGTATTAGGAAAGAAAGAGCAATAATCTATAAAATAGAGTGCACGAGAAAAAAAAAACAATTTAAATAAAGTCCACCATTTCAAAGTGCATAATCACAGTGAGTGAGGGACTGGGTACACAAATATGCTATTGAATTACTCAGTTCCAAAGTGCTCCTTATATTATGATATTGTGGTGACTAAACTCACTGTGCTTTAAGTCTTTAAAGATATGTATTTTTTCATCTACTAACTACAGCACCTGGTGCTCAGACAGATCATAATTCTAGTGATCTATTCCAGTAATGAAGAAAAAAAGATTGTATTGATAGACCGATGCTAGAATTCACAATGATATTTTCCTAAGAAATTTCAAGGGTGACTTAGACCAAAGTCCCAATGAAGAATCTATTAAGTAATATGTGTATCTATTCTACCATCAACCACAAGTCACCTACAATTGACAAAAAATACTTCTAATAAAGTTTTTTAACTTACCTTATAATTTTACAATTTCATAAAATTATAAAAGATGTGGTATACAAAATAACTCACTCATATTATAGTAGGCAGAATAATGACCTCCCAACAATAACCATATCTTAATCCCCAGAACTTGTGACTATATTATCTCATGTGACAAAAGAGACTTTGCAGATATTAAAACACTTGGGATGGAGAAATTATTCTGAAATATCTGGGTAAATCCAATCCTATCAGATAGGTGTCTTAAACTGGAAAAGCTTTCCAGGCTGTAAGACTTAGAGATGTTACTAAGAAAGAAGAGTCAGAGAGATGCAATGTGAAGGGACTGGACTTCCTGTTGCTGGCTTTGAAGATGAAAGTGGGGGTCTCCTGAACTAAAGGTGGGTGGACTCTAGAAGCAGGAAATCGATTCTCCCCTAGAACTCCAGAAGAAACTCAGTTCTACTGATACCTTGATTTTAGCCCAATGAGACCAGTGTCAAAATTCTGACACAGAGAGTTGTGAAATAATCAACTTGTCTTGATTTAAGCCACTAAGTTTGTGATAATTCATTATGGAAGCAAGAAGAAGCAAAAACTGAAAAAATTATTAATAAAAACTCTGAAAAGATCTGTTTCTTCCTTCTCAGTGCCTTTAACACCGTTCTATCAAAAACAAGTGGAGATGCTTTAGTGACATCCTAACATCATTCTATTCTTTCTTCCTTATGTGGTGTTTTGCTGTGCACCATTTTCTTAATTCACCTATATACCCCATCAGCCCATTAGTATTATTATTCTGAACTTGCAATTAAAGATGTAATGGGTATACTAAAATTTTTTTGTAAGTGGAGAGATGAAATGTGGAGATAAATTTTTATTTTGGTTTTAGTTTCTAATAGACGCATATACTTTCCATTAGATACACTATATTATGATCATGCAATTATCAGTAGAAGTTAATCAAATATCTTCTACTGATTCAGCTACACAAGTAACAAAAATAAATTTTTTAATCTCATTTATTAAAAATTATCTTTTTTCTGAAATAGTGGATTCCCAAATCTGATGGCATGCCAGAATCACTTGAGAAGCTCCTCCGGAAGACTATGGTCTCTTGTTTTAAAACAGCTTAGTGATATGAAAACTAGAATTGTCATACCAAAGGGAATTTAAAGGAAATAGCACCCTTATGCATAAAACCAGTCATGGCTTTAAAGACCAATTACAACATTAAAAAAAATGTGGAAAATAAAAATGAAAGAACTAAGATGATAATCAAAGAGCTAGTGTAGCTAATGAACTAAAAGATAAATGTCGGAAAGAAAAATTAAAGAGCTGAAAGGTAATGGTTTCGGGACTCATATTAAAATAACCTTTAAAAAAGCAAGCATTTTTTTTCTATTATTAATGATAATTGTTTGCATATATAATTTTCATAATGTGGGTAGGGTGATCCAGGATGATTCAGAGGAAGAAATTTCAATATCTCAAAGATAATTTCAAACTAGTACATTTTAAAAATGTATATACCCTGACTAAACCCCAGAGAAGGAGTCCTTCCTGGTCTCGAATCTTCTTTCCAAGCAGCATCTGGTTGTGGGAAAAAGAACACCTTCAGCAAACAATCTTTTGGTAACCAAGAAAGTTTGTTTGCCTGGGTAGAATTTCTAGGATCTGGTTGAAATCTTCAGTGACTCCAGGATCAGGTAAAAGTACATAGTATTTGTCAAGTGTTAAATTCTATATGATTCATTTGATGGCTCAACTGAGTGCAGGTGGTTTCCTCTTTTTTGTTTTTAATTCTCTCACCCTTCCCCCACACTCATATCTACATACCTCCCAATTTGACTTAAATGAAAATTGTGCAAGGACAGGTCACAATCTCTGGCTAGTGTTTTGCTTTTGTACAAAGCAAATCAACTGAAAATAAGGAAACACATAACTGTTAAATAATAACCTTTTGGCAAAAACACTGTTCTCTAATTTTGATTGGGAAGTACAGCATTTTGAGAGTGAATTGATATGAAATCTTAGCCCTCTTTTGTTGTAAAATACATTTTTTTGGAGGGGGAAGTGAAGGGAAATAATGAGTGTTAATTGACAAATATATCAAACATTGGTGGATTGTGAAAATGTTTTCAAAGGACAGTGTCTTAGATGTAAAAAGAAGACATTCTTTAAAATAGAACTTCAAATTTTCAAAGGTAATGGTTAAAATAAATGGGCGCATAGACCTTGAAAGAGTACTATCATAGCAACTTTGCTTTTTTTAGGTTAATGATTTTTTTCCCCAGTAGAATGATCTTGACTTCGTTGAAAGAAAAAATAATAATAATAGGAGATTTGTGTTGATTTTTAAGTCTGTGCTTAAACTGACACTCTTGCACAGAACTTTATGTCTTCTGTGTTATTGGACTCAAGAGTAATGAAGGCTCTCTTTTCCCTTTATATGGTCATAAAAAATTTAAGTTTTTTCAGCATGGGCTTAATGAAGGTGTCAGTAAAACAAACAAACAAACAAACAATCAAAACAAATAAAGAAACAAAAAACCCAGATTTTTTTCATACATATTGTCTCTTCTTGCCAAAAAGCCATTTACCTCAACATTCCTGAAAAAGAGTGACTCCATTTGAGACTTCATTAGTATTTCAAAATAAATATGGTTTTAAATAATACCACTACAAAATAATAAATGTTTTGAAAAGTAATCTAATATCTTAGGTCCACATGGCGGTGCGATAGCTCACAACTGGAGGTGATTTTCCAACCCAAAATTGCCTTTCTATGGGGATGCTTATAGATCTTGATGTGATTCCAAGTCAACATACTGTTGTCATCTTCAAGTGCATTGGGTCTTAAATTGGCTGCACCCTGAAATTGCCTAAAGCACTTCAAAAACTAATGGTGCTTGTATTTCACAGCAGGAGAATTTATTTAATGGTTCTGAGGTACAGCCTGGGCATCGGGTGATTTCTAGTGTGTGACTAAGTTTAGGCACTGGTATACTTGTGGATGGAGTCATGCTATACAGCAAGTATAGACGTATAATAACATACTTGATATTAAGACTCATGGTAAACAGTAGGATGCAATTGCACGTCATCATATCAACTCTCAAAATGAGAAATTTCCCAAACCAGACCCCCTTATCACCTTCTGACTCTCACCTCTTTGCTGGCTGCACCTTATTATAATAGATTCAGCTCCAATGTTCTCTACTAGTTATGTCCCTACTTAACTATATTTCAGCCTCGGATAAAACAGGGTAAAAAAAAAAGTTATTCTCTGATCACCAGCATTAAAACCTAAGTAGACTGCATAATAAGCAATATAAAATCATATTCCAGGGTTGAGAGAGACTTTAAAGAATTTATAATTCAACATTCATTCATTCATTCATTCATTCAAGTAATATTTACTACACACCTACTCTGAGTTTGTCATTGGGCTAGACACTGGGTATACAATGGTGAAAAAGATATGATCTTTCAGTTTGAGTGGGAATGGGGAGTGAGGGGTAATATTAACCAAAAATATTCAGAATAGGAATAGTTATTATGAGAGTAAAAGCAGGGTGCAGTAGGCCTGCAGGATGAGTAAGAGTTCTCCAAGTAAAATGTGTAATGGGAAAAAGAAGCACCGTGTACTAGGCGCTCTTGAAAGTCATGGACTTGTAAGTCATGGTAAGGCAGTTAGCCTTTAGCTTAAAGGATAGAGAGATACTATCAGATTTGCAATTTTGAAAGCTCACTACAGCCACAGTGTGGAAGAGCAAAGGCAAAGGATCAAAGTTCCTCTAATGTTTCATACACAAAACAAAACCTTACATACACACACAAAGTGTGCACACACACACGTGTGCAAACTGAACTTTCTTTAGACTTCAAATTATTTACGTGCTGTCTAATTAGGCTTATATTTGTTTCCAAGTTTTTTAGGATTTAAAAGTCTAAGAAAATTATAAGTCAAATAAAATCACTTTAATAGTAGTAATAACACAGAAGGATTTCCTGGACTTGATATTTTACTAAACAGAAATTTTCAAGAGTATTTGGAAAAGTAAAGAATAAATATAATAAAAATTGGATTGTACAACAGAAACATCAATTCATTACTTTATGATCAGGAATATCTGGTTATTTATAAAGTCTTTTTGTAAACTGCCAAATAACAGAAAAATTTCCGTTTGCAAATCTGATAGATAAACGAATACCATCATGACCATCAAGGGTTATTGAAGTGAAACTAGGTATGTCTTCTCAGCAAGTGAAATGCTTCCATATACTTACACTCCTGACATGAAGGAATCATAGACTGCCTACTGAAGGGTTGGTTTAAAGGGTGAACTACCAATCGTCTTCACGCAAAAAAAAAAAAAAAAAAAAAAAATTCCCCTTAATTTCAAAATTAGAAAATGATACCATGCTTTTCCTTGGTTAATGTTCATTTAGTAATGTCTTAAAGACTGAAGAATTCAAAAATAAAATAAAAATAGTGGAATTTAAAAGTGATGTTGAAACTGAAAAAGAACCCAGACTAACCTTCACCGGCAAGAGTCAGAACCATGGAGAGTCAGGAAACAGTGTGGTCCCGGACAGAGGTACCAGAGAGTCTGAGCTCATTCTGTATTTATGAAATATTGCTACAAACAGAAAGCCGAAAACTCATGGGTGGGCTAGAAATCTGCAGATGGGATGAAAGAAGGGAGAAGATGAGTTCTTATCTCAAACGTATGTATTAATAATTACACAAAGCCAGGTAGGAGATTGCAGCTGGAAGTGGTAGAGCAAAGAAAAAATACAACTTTATTTCAGAAAAAAATTATGAAATCATACTTCAAGAAGGGAACTTGTAGCTGGGGATGGGCAAAGGGACAGCAATATTTTTCAAGTAAGTCACTTTAATAAAATATACAAGTCCTCACTTTGACACAGCAATGGAAGGGATGTTCTTGAATCAGTATCAAAGTGGAATGAAGTGTTTTGTTAAACAAACAGCAATTTTTGGCTCTTTGGCTAACAGAAATTTTGTTCTTTTAAAGGAGTACTTGCTAGCCAGTTTCTAAATCTCTGTAATTCTGTGGGAATTCTAGATTTATAGGGAATAAGATTTTGGCCACAGGTGATTGTTCCTCAATTTCTCAAATTTGTATTTCAAAAGATTTTATTTTCCGCTAAGGATCACAGAGCATTTTGCCATCTGTGAAGTTCATCCTCACTTTATAGACATATGAAATGCTTTTTATACTAAAAACACAAAACAAAACAAAATAAAAACTGTGAGTTTTGTTTCTTTCATTTAAATGATGTCATTTACCTATAAGTAGATCTCTTTCCCAAAAAGTTAAGAAAGAAGTAAAGATATGATGTCTATACTCACAAAGTGCGTTCTGAGTTAGCCTACAGCAATGATTCCTGGTTGAAGACCCATCAACTTAAAACTGTGAAATGTCCAATGGTTTCCTTTAAAATTATATGCTTATCCTTTATTAAGACAGCTAAACATGAGAAAATGCAAGCAATAATAAAAGATAACACTTTATTCCTATTTTCTAAATTGAAATAATCTACTAAGTGCATTTCAGTTCTTTCACATAATCTTCCAAAGCTACCAAGTTAAGCTAAATCCAATATTTAATTTAAACACACTTTCTAACAGAGGATAGAGACATTTTTCTTTTCTCTGCATTCCCAGTTCAAGGAAAATACTTATCCCATTAAAGGTTCTCAGTAAATATTAAGAGAAAATTATTTCCACCTTTGTAAGTCACTAAGTCACAGAAACTAGACCATTAAACTAAAGCCAATGGATCGAGTTGCCTTCCTATTTCTGTTAAGCTCTGATGTTTCCCCAAACTTCTCTCTTTGTTCCTAAACACTGGAAGAGAAAGACCAAGAATTTGCATAAGAAAGTTGTTCTCAGAGTTTTGAGTCTAAGGACCCTATTACAGTCTTAAAAACTATTCATGTCTCCAAACAGCTTTTGTTTGTTTGTTGTAGCTCTCTATAATGACCATATTAAAAGTTAAAACTTAAAAAATAGTAATACTTATTAGTTCATTTCAAAATATAATAATAACCCCATTATATGTTTATAAAAACAACTAAACAGAAGAAAAATATAGTGAGAAGCATGGCATTATTTTACATTTTTGAAAATCTCTTTAATATCTAACTTAGTAGAAGACAGCTGGATTCTCTTATCTGCTTCTGCATTTAATTTCTTATGATATGTTATTTTGGTTGAAATAGATAAAGAAAATCTGGTTTCACATAGACATGTAGCTTGAAAGGGGAGGTGTATTTTAATAGCTTTTTTCATATAATTGTGAATATTTTTCTTTGATTACCACACCAAAACTTGACAAATCATTCTTTCTTAAAGGTTAGTTGCGGTACGGAATCTGAAACCATGTCAATGAATCTTTCATGCTCTGTTACATTAAAATCCTTTGGTCTATTTTACATTATGATTTTGTAACATCATCCATTGATCAAGTAGAAAGTTTTGGTTTGTAGAGTTATACAGACCTTGAAAGTTCAAATCTTATGACAACAAACACCACGAACTGTTTTCCTTGAAGTAACAGTTTTATTTCGCTCATTTCAGAGAAAATAGTTGCTACATACTTGCTAAGTCTGAATTACCACAGTGTGTTTTATAGCCATTCTTTCAGGAAAATTAACTGATTAATTAATTAATAGATGTTCTTTAAAGAAAAGTAGCTAGTTTAACTTCCAACACAAGTACTGCAGTCACATTATTGCATGCAGCAAAAATGATTTATGCATACCTCCTATTTCATTACACAGAATATTTAAAAGATACTCAAGGGTCAAGATGTAATAAAATAAATAACCTTCTATTGCTTCATCAAGTACATTCTTATGGGAAAGTGGGGTGTGTGTGTGTGTGTGTGTGTGTGTGTGTGTGTGTGTATGTAATGTTGTTATGACTGTATTGGAAAAGAATACAATAGCCACTAGTACAGCTAGGTGCCACTGCCTTGGTTCATGCTAAAGCTCCAGCTATTTCACTCATCATTGTTTTGCACCATCGATAACCAATGTCAACACATTGAGAAAGGCAAATAACATCTTAATGTTATTATGAAAAGAGCTTACACATTTTAGACTTCTTGAAAGGGTCCTAAACATATTCATGAGCCCATGAACCAAACTTTGAGAACCAATGGCATCAGGCAACTTTTTATGTCAATAAATCAGAAAAAATAATTTTCTATTTTGCTCTTAAAGAGTTACATCGCCCACCCTTATGATCTTTAGAATGGGAAGTTGCTCACTAGATAACTTACCATTACATTTTTTAAAAACATCATTTTAACCACTCTCTCCACAATGCAAATTTTATCCAAAGGTAAACTGCTGAAAGATCTCATATCCCATGTATATAATAAAGCTGAGGTAAGTGTAAACACGGATTTTAAAGAGATATCAACCTGTTTTTCTACAATTTAAGAATGATCACCTACTTCACAAACAAGGTACCCAAAGAGCAAATAGGTTTAATTACATTCCCAATAGAACAATTCAGCAACATTTTTTTTTTGTAAATGTGATTAAAACAAATTTCATCCAGTATTTATGTCAGTTTCAGCACTGAGATCTCAAAATGCATCATTCGCTTCATTCATTATAAATAATTTCATAATTGCTGTAAGTAATAACAGCCATAACATAGAGACATGTTTTGCAGAAAGGGTTGTTTATTAAAGCCAGGTCTGCTTTCCTAAAAGAAGAAAAAAAATGCCTGTAGATACTATGTTAAGTAGAAAAATACTCAAAACCATAATGTTTTTAGAGATGGTGAGGAAGCAGTGGAATATCCAGGTTCATGTGTCAGGGAGACATACCAGAAGGCGGGGATGTGCGAGTGTGGGGAAGGAGTTCACTATATTGGGGGAAAGAAACTCATAAAAGCTTAAACTATATTCTATGAGGTCTGAGTTCTACGTTTACACAATTTTCTCTAATATTGTTGTCAACATATGACCTCTAAAAATTACTTTTAAAGTGACAACTCTTTTCAGAGGATGTATGTATCTTATTTATCTTTTGACTCCTAGCTGTAAATATCACACCTGAAGGGAAAGATTCCTAAGTTATACAAAGATTCTCAAACCTTTCTTCTAACTTTTTATTTAAAAAATCTTAAAATATATTTAATACATACAAAATACATTTAAGTATTTGTAAGTTATCAAAAACAACTGTGAACCCACCACTCAACCCAAGAACTACAATACCAATAATTTGTCTCTATCTAGTATACCTTTCATATGCCAATCCTCTGACTCCCCCCCAAAATTAACATACTTCTCAAAATGAATTATATATATTTTCTTTTTCAGTCGCTAACCATTGTATTTCAAAGATTCATTCATGTTCACTTCTACCTACAGTTTATTTATTTATTGTCATTGCTCCATAATTCTCTATGTTATTAATCTACAATAACTGTTAGAGAACCAGAGAGCCAATCTGAGAGACCATTGTCCTTAGCATCCACTGCTGCTTATATGCATGCCATAACAGAGAGAGTGGGGAAAGCACATTTGGAAGGTATCAAGGAAGCACAGCTAATAAACAAATATATGAGTTTTGATGTCATCTAGGCACTAAAGGAAGTGACTGAGAATCCGGTTTTACTAACAAAGAACAGAATTTACAAAGTGTTTTTGTTTTTATAGGGTATGACACTTGAGTACTTTTCCTGCCCTGGCAATAGCAGACTTGATGATTGAATTGGTTCCTGGAATACTAAATTTTTTTTATGTTCTAAATGTATACTGAAAAATGTATTTCATATCCCATGTATAAAACAAGTGTGTGGCTCATATTTATATGAGATTGTGTTTTTAGGAAGGTCTGCTCTGCCCTGTCTGTATCTTGTTCAATCTGAATTAAATTCCTACGTCTTTTTTCTGTGAGCTACCTGTTTCGGCCTAAGGTCTGTATGTTTTAAAGATGGTGCTAAGGGACCTTCCTGATGGGCTGATGGCGAATATGAGAGAAGAGAAAAGTTACAGATGAATCTAAGGCTTTTGGTTAAGCAATTAGAAAAATGAATTTATTATCCAATGATATAAGGAAATCCATGGGGCAGCATGTTTGAAAGTGGGAAAATATGGGATTTTGATATGGTCAATATAAAAAGCTATTGGTGGAAATGTTAGGTTGGCACTTGGATATATTATTTAAAGTTCAAGAGAGAGCTTTTGCCTAAAAGGGACTCATTGGCATAGAGTGGTATTTAAAGTCACAAGACCATTAAATCACAAAGGGAGTGACTGCAGATGGCAAGGACTAAACACCAGACCTGCTTCTTTGTCCAAGAAATAATATTATAAAATTAGTTGTGATTTATTCTAAGTAGCCTGTGGTATTTCTTAGGTATCTATTTCCCTAAGGAGTTATTTTTATAATCTGCTTTGCATTGTTCTCCAGAATCAGTATCAAACTCATCAATCTAGGGAATAACTTCTTTACTTTTTGAAAATTAGAATGTCTCTTCCATACCATAGTACTCCTTTTAGATCAATGGCAATGGTTGAATTAACACAGTGGAATAAAATCGCTTCTGGGTAATAAATTTTTAGTTCCTTCTTGAACTGAGGAATTGTGCCTGCTTGTCTAATAAAGGCAGAGCCAATAAATTTTGTAGGGCACACTTGAGTGAAGATGACTAGCTTTTAATAAACGAGACAAATTTTCAAAATTAGGTTGTGAAAGGGAGAATCAGTGACAGGGCAAGAACACAATCTAAAGCTCTAAATTGTGATACATTCTACTTCCTTTTAATGTTTTTCCTACCTAGCCATATTCATCATAAACAGTTGCTAGAGGCAGCTCTTACTAAGATGGAAAGGAATGAGAAACTTTTAAATAATGTTTTCTTAAAAAAATAAAAACTTCAAAACATCTGGGCTGTGCACTGAGAAATAGTTTTTGGTGAGACTGAAATGATTATGTAAAAGATTATGCAGAAGAAACAGCAACTAAATGTCCTCTTTGCTGCCTACATTTGGAATTCTCTTTTACTTTCACAGTAGTGTTTGTCAAATGCTGTGGTGAATTTCTAAGCTTAATGAATTTGAAGTTTTAATGAGTATGTCATTTGTCTAGATTTCCTTCTTTTTAAACTCTTTAAAAGATTACTTAACGTTTGAATGAGGTTGCCCAATATTTGCCAATGATTAGAAAAGCCACCCACTTTATTTTCAGTTTTTAGCTTTGTTTATGTATTTATTACAGCACCATTCTCCCACTCTGAGGGACTTTCCCACTCTTCTAAGAAGCACTCAAAATTCAGAGTGGTGAAGGGAGGAGACATGAATAACAAAACATGATATAAGAGAGGAAATCAAAACCAAAAAGCTGTGAGTCCCAGCTAAGTATGAGTTAGAGGTTAATGTTATCACCTTAGTCAGAGCTGTTGTTAGGCCAGTATATCTGTTGTCACTGGAAAAACAGCATAGCCAAGTCACACTTCCCAATGGGGGGAAGCGTGGTGTCAGAATTTTGAGAAGGTCCAAATCAGGACACCTGTGTGCCAGATCGGCCCAGCTGCACATGTGGGCTGGCCAGTGCTGCAGGACACCATCTGCTGAGCACATGAAGTGCCAGTTTCTTTGCTGAAGATGGGTTTGAAGAACGGGACACTTTAAAGAGAAAGCTCACAGCTCAGCTGTGACATCCTTAGCCTTTCTCACATTTTAAAATAAACAATTTTAGGAAGAGGGGATTAAAAGCTTATGTCTGCGAGATGACAAGTAGGGTATATTGCTAGCTCCAGAAGAATTGCCTCAGAAGTTCTCCTTCAGATCGGCATTTGGCTTTTCATTCTGGTGACTGATGAAGTATGACTGTAACTCTCAGAAAATTCCAGGTGTTAAGCATGTGCACATTCCAAAAATGCTCTATGTTCCTGTCACTGAGTTTGTAACAATCAGACCAACAAGGGAATATCTCTCTTGCCTAGTCTTTCTAAAACATAATGAGACACTTGGCCCACACCTTAACTTCCTGATCGTTAATGAAAATCTGGTCAAAGTAAACACTGTGGACAATCCAGAATACATTGAACAATTAGTATTAATTGTCTTTTTTCTCCCTGCACTAAAACTGACACCTGGATGAGTATAAACTAACACTCATTTCTTTGCAATTTTGGGGGGCTGAATTTCCCACAAACTACCTTTAAGTGCTTGCTTAGAAATATTATCTTAGTAATGATTAGATATTTATACTGTTTACTCCCTTTAATGGGTATTTATAGTCATTCCCCTTGAAGATTATGGTCATTTTCTTTTCTTCATACATGAGGAGACAAGGACTTTGATAATGTTTCTAGAAATTATAGGTAAAGTTCTATAAAGTTATTAAACTACTATAATAAAAATAAAACCTAATAGGGGGGAAACAATCTTATTCACTTTTTTCCAGATTGTAAAAAATGGAAAAAAAACCCTTAGATATCATAATATACCTATAGTTGCAATATCATCCTGAAAATGTAGTAACTATAACAAAGATTTCACAAATCGCATTCAATAGATCCCAATTGACCAAGATAAAAATATTCACCTTAACTCACTTGAACCAAGAACTCATAAACTTAAATAATCCAAGAACGTAGACCAATGAGAAATTATTCACAATTCAGATTAAAAGCCAGTGATCATGTAAGGCCAGCTCCAGTAAAATATGTTTGTCTGTCTCTGTAAAATTAAAAAATACCTTATACTAGGAATGAAGTACATAAAAGAAGAATTAGACACACTTACTAAACTAATTGCATTTGGAATTTTGTCAGTCTTTACTTTCGGTGGTTAAATTATGTCTCTCCACTGTCTATATTTCTTTCTTCCATTTAAAATTTTTATTTCCTCCCCTTCCCACCCACTGTCTCTGACAACTACCAATTTGTTCTCTGTAGCTACAATCTTGGTGTTTGTTTGTATTTTTGTTTCTTTGTTTTTACATTGCACGTATTAGAGAGATCAGATGGTAATAGTTGTCTTTCTGTCTGATTTATTTCACTTAGCATTATATAATGCCCTCTAGGTTCATCCATGTTGTGGCAAAAGACAAGGTATCATTCCTTTTTAAGGATGGCTAATAGTCCATTGTATATGTATTTACTACAACTTCTTTCAATTCATTTATCCATAGATGCTGAGATTGTTTCCAAATCTTGGCTATTGTAAATAATGCTGCAAGGAACATGGGGGTGCATCAATTTTTCCCAGTTAGTGTTTTCAATTTATTTGGATAAATACCTAGAAGTACAATTGCTGAATCATAGGTTAGTTCTATTCTTCAGTTTTTGAAGAACCTCCATTCTGTTTGCCATAGTGACTATACCAATTTACAATCCCAAAGGTTCCCTTTTCTCAATATCCTCACTAGGGAGTTCCCCGGTGGTGTAGTGGCTTAAGGCTTCGGCGCTGGCGCTGTCAGTGCTGCGGCCTGGGTTCGATTCCCAGTCAGGGAGCTACCCTCGTACCAAAAAACGAACAAACAAATCAATATCCTCACTAATGCTTGTTATTATCTTGTCTTTTTGATAGTCACTATTTTAACAAGTGTAAAGTGACATCTCATTGTGATTTTGATTTGCAGTTTCTTGATGGTTAATAATATTGAGCGTATTTCCATACCTTTTGGCCCTCTATATGATGGCCTGATGACCAGATGGCCATCTGAATCTCATTAACTTTCACAAATTAAAAAAAAAAAGTTTAAGCTGTCTCCCCATTTAACTCAAAGGGGCAAAACTATTCAACATTAAAATTGTAATTAAATAACTCTGTGTTTGAAGCTGAGCCATTATGGGACCACAGATACCAAATGCTGAGCTTGCTCATAATGCATATGGTCACTTTTCTAGCCTCTTCCTTCTGGCCTGACTGCCTCCCTCAAACATTTACTGAGTACTCTGCACATGACAAGAGCTCATAGGATATTGTGAAGATTAACTGAGATATCACAAAGTTCTTGGCATAAAGCAGGTTCTCAAAAACTGTCAGTTGTCCTATCTTCTAGAAGCAAGACACCGTGTCCAACCACACTAATGCTGTGCATAGGGTATGGCTAGGAATGTACTGGAAATGAAGAGTGATACCGCATTTAATACCAGATTGCATGATCAATGGGTGATGTACAATGACTATGGTTTGGAGGTTACCCTGTTTATTCTGCTTGATTTTCTGTTTGAGTCCCAAGTAGCTGTCAGTTATTCTCTTCCTTTCCTTTCCATGTATCTTAGCTGCAAAAATGTCACCCCTTCAAATCTTTATATTAAATCTCATTAATATTGCTATGGACTCTTCGTTGAGTTTGCAATTCTTAAATCTGATAAAATGGATTTGAAATAATTAATTTGTCTGTTGCTCTGGCCACTCTGCCTTGATTCCCTAAGATGTTTTAAATAGTCCTGGAAAATTCAGAATGTTTTAGTTTCAATCATCATCTTATTCTCCCCAGTTAGTCTCTGACTCTCCCAAAAGTGAACTTTTTTAAAGAAAGAGAATTACTGGTGAGGTTGGGTTACACTCTTTTTCACTTACATCTACTAAGAATCAGAATTATATTTTTGGTCTTAATTTTTTAAGTGCCAGGCTATCAAATATAGTTGCTCTTTTGTGTTGAAAGCTTGTGTTTTCTAACAAGAAGTCACAGCACAAATTTCCTTCCAATTCATAATGAATCACTGGGATGGCTGTGGCATAAGACCTGAGTGTTGGTCACTTGTGCTTTAACAATAAGAGCCAACAGAGACTAAAATCCAGTTACAATGTCTTGCAGCTGGTGTGGCCAGAACCCCATTAGAAATGTAATTTCAAGATTTTTCTTGTTAAAAAGCCATTTCCTTCTGAAGAGTGTTGGGAAGATAGCAGTAGGGCAAATAGGCAAGCAAGGGAATTTATAATACAAGAATTTCCAAAAAGCATTTTGGAAGCATTATATTAATTTGAACAATTGCAAAAACATCTTCACTGAGCTAAGCAGTTTAGCTTTTTCTCTGAAATTTTAATTGGATATGTTTGCATTAAAAAATAACCTTTGATAGTTTCTTTTTTTCTTTTTCTTTTTTTTTTTTTTTTTGCTTCCATGCATGCATTTAAGCTAACAAGTGGCACTTGAAGAAACATATGTCACCAGTCTGGTCTCTAGAGAATTATACTCAGTATGATTTGTTCCTGCTTCTTTTTTCAGGAAAAGGTGGGTTTTGCATGGGGATCTGACTGTCGGCTTGCACTCATTAATCGCTTCTGGAACATCATGATTCTCTGAGGAATAGTAACCATGTTACAAAAGTTTTGACAAGGTTTCCCTAATGTACACCTCATCACCAGATACTTGACATTTTTTTTTAAATTTAAGACATAAATCTAATTGAAGGTATTCCATCTAAAGCCATCATCATTGAAGAACTTATAATTGTAACCATAATTCTAATTTCATGACTGAGAATGTCTTTTTTGGAAGTTTTTGAAATTGTTTCCAGAAACTATACCACATTTCTTTGACATCCTCATCTTCTGTGGGGTATTTGGTTTATGGAAACAACACAAAGCCACTCAGAGACAAGTATTTTGAATGTGGTATGTTAAGCAATATGTATAACGTTGTTTATGGTTGTAAAGTTATGGCCTAAAATAAATGAACATGCAAACTACTTCTGAAGTTAATTTCAAACAAAAGGAAGGTCTAAATGACAATACCAAACGAATGAGTTTTCTACAGTGACTAACTTGGAAAAATAATGTTAGAGTGTGTTTGTTTTTAAAAATCTATGACATCATTATAAACTTGCATCTTTATCAAATTTCTTCCTTTGATCTATGTCAGCAAATATCGTGTCCCTCTGCCTGACCTGTAGTAAGAGCTTGTCCATTCCACTTAACGAATCTCCTCCACCAATCCATCTTGAGGTCACCAGACTCACCCCTCTCCTGTAAGGACAGCTATGTTATTTTTCACCATACTTCTAATTCCTTTGTAAGCCTACTTCTTCCCACTAATGCTTCTTTAGTGCATTGTAAGTGATAAAATTAAAAGCAGACTTCCTCACGGAACAGTGAGGCATTTCCAAAGGAAAAAATTATAAAAATTTAATTTCTTCTAAAATATTTGGGAAAGAAAAGGTAGACACCATGCCTATGCATTATCACCATAATGTCCAGCGTGAACAGACCTTTTCTAGACAGTTTTTGGAGATAGTCTTATTCTTCCAGGTCACCTTGACTGTCCATCAAGGGAACCAGAATATAATTTCATGAAGAATGACAGAAATAACTAGACTGCTTTTTCTGTTAATAAGGAAGCGTTTTTACACAGAGATTGATATCCAGCTTTGTTTTATTCATGCTTCACTTAGAGCAGAAAGCAGAATGCTCCTATTCATACCATATTTAAAGTTAAGAAGACTAGATAACTAAGAGATGCAGTACAAGTATTCATCCTTAGGAATCTTTATGAAAAATAGAACTCATTAAGTTGCCAGCTCTAATACTGTACTGGAAATAGGAGCATAAACGGAACAATTTCTAGGTGCCTCATTCAACCATAGAATTCCAGCTGGATTCCACAAGACTAACTTCGTTTTCATTGTGACCTACACCAAGGATTTAGCATAGCATATGAGTCTCATAGCTGTTTGTTTATTGTGATCATAGTATCTAATATATGTAAAAAGTAAGTTAGCAATTAGCAAGTTGACTGACTTATTTGAAGAATTTAAAAGAGAAGAATTTAATCACATCT
Source organism: Lyroderma lyra (assembly GCA_004026885.1). Classification (NCBI taxonomy): domain Eukaryota; kingdom Metazoa; phylum Chordata; class Mammalia; order Chiroptera; family Megadermatidae; genus Lyroderma; species Lyroderma lyra. The sequence continues at coordinate 34,324 of PVJL010002114.1, read as the reverse complement.
GAATTCAGAAACATACCAGCAAGAAGTTTCTACCTACTTTCTCTGGCCTCCAGTTCATCTGAGATGGCATCATAGCACAGAGAATGAGTAGACAGACTCCAATAAAAGTTCTTGGCTTTATATCCCAGTCCTGCCACTCACTGGTTGTGTGTCCCCAGGGCCAAAGTACAGAGAAACAAGATAATTGATGACATTGTGTGCCATGTTGAGAAGTTTAAACTTCAGCTCTAGAAATGGACATAAAATGGGGAAGAGCTTGATCAAATTTTTACCTTAGAAAGCTCATGTTTGATGTACTGTGGAGAATGGTTTGGAAAAGTACAAAACTATTATGATAGTGTAATATTCCATTAAGAAATGATAATGGTATGAATCAGGGCAATAGTAATTGGATGATAATAAAACAGCAAGAGATCACTAATGATGCAGTAGACTCCTATAAACTGGAGAATAACTGCTTAGGAGCAGAGATAGAAAGCCTAGATAGTTTCTATTTGAATAAACAGTTGGGTGAGATTCCTGTACATGCATCATCAAGGATCAGAGTTATTATATTCTTTACTAGGAAATGCTTTCTTAGCAATACATTAAAGTTTTCAACAGCTTTGAAAAAATAGCCACTTTCCTGTTTGAAGAGTTTTTGACAAAATTTATTTCCTCTGTCACAATCTGTGTGATTTCACACCCATACAAATTGATTTTACAATCTTCTATTTCCCTGAGCTTTACCCATTCTGAATCCCATAACCTATAATGTGCCCAAAATATGACCCTCAAGTTTTGTTTTAGAGCTTTAAAAATACACTTATTTCTGTTATTCAGACCCTTATTGTGCCTTTCCAAGAGATTTTAAGAACCTATAAATATTAGCACATCTCAAAGATAGAATAAAAAGGCTTAGGGCTCTCCATGATGGCATAGGCAGGATATTCTAACAGTAGGCAAGAGAGCTATTAGTAGCTTGCAAGAGTTAAAAAAATAAGTTTTAAACAGAAATGTGAAGTATTCCTACTGGTACTAAAATTTTTAAAAGAAATATGAGAAAATCAATATAGGCAAAAAAATAAGTAAAATAAAATAAAAAGCAATAAACACCTTCCACTTGCAATCTCTCTGCCTATTAAAAAATCAATGTATCAAAACAGAATTTATGAGTCTAGAATTATAAAATTCAACTAAATTAATTTATTCTTGGGTTGATTCTAATTCAATTTTTCATTAGAAATTCAGAGTGGGAGTTCCCTGGTGGTGTAATGGCTTAAGGCTTTGGCACTGTCAACGCTGCGGCCTGGGTTCGATACCCAGCCAGGGAGCTACCCACATACCAAAAAGAAAATAAATAAATTAATTATTAAAAAAGAAAGAAAGAAAGAAAGAAATTCAGAGTGGACAGGTCTTAACTTGGTTCTTTTGAAAACAACCTCTACAGCACTCTCCAATGTCAAGGCCTGGGTTCAATTCCCAGCCAGGGAACTACCATAAATAAATAAATAAATAGATAGATAAATAAATAAATAAATACAAACAACCTCTAATGAGGCTATGTAAAGAAACAATATTTTATATTTTGCAAATTGATAAAAAAGAGAGACACTGTTATTACACCTACCATTTTACTGATGAGAAAATTAAGGTATTACATGACTTCTTCAAGGTCCAGCATATTTAAAAATAAGGTAACCTATTTGTGTCCTATGCTCTTTCAGGTTCACCTGCTGTAGAAATTGTAACCATCTTCAACTGCACCGTCTGAGAAATAAAGTACAATGGCACACATGGCATATGCCTGGGAAGACGGATACCAATGCGGGAGCACAGATTCAGATTAAGCATACCTGAAACAACCAAGTACCAAGTGCAATGCAGTTATCAGTCACTTACTCCTGGATGTGGAAAGAGAGGTGGAGGCTAAGCATATCCCCAGGTGAAGAGGCCCACCACATTGAAGCCAGAGGCTAAAATGCAGTTGCAGAAGACAAAGTGGGAGAGGACCACCATGATGCATGCTTCTCTCTGTGCAGACCTGCCTGCCTCTGCTTTCTGCCTCCCCTTGCCCGGGCTGATGCCTGAAGTACTGCTGGTTTCCAAGCCTTGAGTTCCCTGCAGGCTGAGGGCAATAGTCTAATGGGTCAGTGGTTTTCAAACTATGGGTTTTAATCAGTCCATTCAATATGCCATGACCAGCAAGAAGAACAGAAGAACTAAAGTATTAATAAAAATAAAAAGTCTCACAACTCACTGCATTACCTATCCTAAGAATATTTTCGAAACTTTTTATAGGTGATTTCTAATAAATCTCCCAGCTCTGACTGTGCTCACTTGAGTCTATCATACAAGTTCTTGAAATTCATAGATGATAAACAGTGCTCTTTGTTCCTTCTATAAAGTTCACATCTTGAATAAGAATGAGTAAGGACATTTGAAAAATCTTCTTATTTGTTTATTAAAAATTCAAGCACTTTTAAGAATCTATAAGGTTGAAAGTAAATGTTAAGGAGGTTTTGCACAGTAAAAAAAAAAGCAAGTAATTATTCATAAAATAGCAAATAGCAAAAAACACTTCAGTATATAGTTCAAGCTATAAAAACATTCTATATTGCTTAAACTATGTATGTATATATTATAATAGGCAATAGATGCTTGCACATTCTCGTCAGACACGATTATTGCTTTAACAACAAGCCTAGCAGGGAGAAAAAAAAATTGGAGGCCATTTAAATCCCAAGCATCAAGTAAGTAGGCACCAAAAAACAAAAGCACCTGTCTCAGCAGGAATCTCTCACTGCTGGTGAATGATGACACAGAGCAGAGGATGAGAAGATTCGGGGCAATCAGATGTGATTCTTGAAGCCAGCTTTTGTCTAACCTAGGACACTTTTTAGCAGACGTTTTGATAGCTAGGAGAAAAACTAAAGACTTGGGTGCCTGACTCCTGACAATTTGAAGTTAGACATAAAAGATTTAATTTTTCACATGGAGATTTTAGTTTGTTTGTTTCTGAAATTACTTCCAAAACAGTTGAGCTCAGGAGTTTAATCAAGCTAAAAGTAGATATCTGCATATGCGTAATAATTCCAAAGAAGGAACTACTACAATATCAGCAAAGAAGAGAAAATGGAGCAGAAAGAAAAGAGGACTGAGGAGAGAAGGTGGGAAATGCTCACATTCCTGGCTAGAAGGTTGTGGAGAGATCAAAGAAAGAAATAAGGAGGAATGAACCAGAGAGAAAAAGAAAAATACATAATATTACAGAAGCAAGGGGATACGCTAAGTATAAATGATAGACAACAGGCTAGGAAGTTCAGAGGTTAGTTACTGGAAGAAAAAAAAAGGTTGGATTTCAAAAGACAAATTAGGAAAATGCCTGTTGAGCTAAATTGCACAGGGTTAAGATGAAGTGAAGCTAGAATGAGCAGGTGAAGACTATTATTTGAATGTGAGCTGTCATTTCAATTGGTTTTAACTGACCATTTCTCCCTCCTGGCCTGTCATTTGGATGACAGTTTTTACTTATTAGGCAGATACACTTATTGGCAAACAGCTTGTTTCCAACATGCTGAAAGAAATTTATTACATAGTTCACTAAGATGACTTTCACTCTCAATTTAACATTGTTGAAATATTTCCAAATTACCTGAATCATGAAAAAATAAAAACCTTAAAAAAAGTGAAGAGGATGAAATAGGAATAATAAGCGCTAGATTTCTGAGTCCTGCTAGAAGGATAGCTGACACACGGAGGGTTGTCCACCTTTCAGATTCTCAGTGAGCTCTCTGGGCTCCAGGCACTATGCAGAAATCGTCAGGAAGCTTGCCTTTGCAGAGGCTATCTTACTTTAGAGAATATCAAATTAATGCTGTTGGCAACAGATTCTAACATTCTTCAATTGTTTTGGTTCCTGTGCTTAAATAACTAACATGGCAGTGGTTGTTAGGACCTCCACTTAGTGTGATTATATTTGTAATGCCTAGTATTTCATTGCTTCTGTGTAATTTCACCAATTAATAAATTACGTACTATTTTGCTTACTTTTTACAAGACAACACTGAATTACCATCTCTCTTAGTGTCAACATGCAATACGAGAAACATGATAGCCTGTGTGTATGTGTGTGTGTGTGTGTGTGTGTGTGTGTGTGTGTGATTTGTCTTATGTTTTGTTTTAAAATTCTTGGCTTTGATGTAATTAAGTTCATTTGTTTCATTCATGTACATGACACGCATTCATTTAGTTGCCCTGCCCAACTTGTGGAAAAATAAGCAGCCACTTTCTATTTTGTGCATGAGCACTTGACCTTACTTATTTCTGGGATGGTAGGAGTAACAATGACATGAGCACAGGGTCTGGCACAAATAACCCCTTTTCTGTGAGCTGTTGCTACCAAAATCGCAAGCATGTAATTCTGTAACATAACAACAGTGTATTTACATTAACATAACTACTTTAAAAAGGGCATTACTTCTGCCAAATCCTGTATCATTACCATAATGGTTGATGTTGTTACTGTTATCTTTTTGTTTAAAAATAAAAAGAACCAGAATTAAGGGACTTTCCCAAAGACATTAAGCTAACGAGCAGCAAGCCAGGACAGAGAGCCTATTAGGGAAGTGCAGTGCGGTGGCGCTACGACAGAGTATCTGAAAGGCAGCTAGGAGGGGTCAAAAGTAAGGGAAAAGCAAAAGCGATAGAAAGCTCTAAACCTAGACGACTCTCGCTGTCCTATCTGTGTGATGGCTGCCAGCTGAACAGACATAAAGCCACTGCAGGAAAGCCATTGAGAAGGCCCCCAGCTTGCTACTGTTCGTGGCCACACGGAGGCACTCAGATGCAGGGAAATAGGATTTTAATGAACCTATAGTTCTATCCATGTAATTAGAAAATATAAGAGGGAAGAATAAAATAAAGGCCCATGTCCCTCTTAAGTCCAGAACAACCTTAGCGAATCATAGCAGCACAGCCTGGTCATTGAGTATGCAGGCTCAGATGTTATTGGGCATACGTTTGTATTTTTGCTTTCTCCACTTACTGCTGTGTGACTTGCACAAACTGCACAGCCTCTCTGTGTCTCAGGAGAATTATTGTTTTATCATGTATAAAATAGTTCATCATTCATAAAAATAAGGATGATACTAGGACTTGCTTCAAAGGACTGCTGAAAGAATGAAAAAAGTTAGAATGACGCAGTTGGCCTGGAATAAATGATCAATAAATGGAACCTTTTACTAAATGTAATGTGTGTTCTAACTACTTGTAAACCAATTTAAGGAAATAATATGTCTTAAGATCGCTCTTTTCTTCCAGGCCCTGGAAATAAAGACATTGTTATTCCACATGATAAGGCATCATATGCAGAGCTAACATCATTCAGGAAATGTTTGGTTGGGTCCACTACCTGAAGTAGTCACTCCCCCTAATTGTGATGCTTTGATTTGTTTTGCCACTTAAAGGACTTATTCATTCGTTCATTTTATTTATTTGTTTGCTTTAGAGAGAGTGGGACAGTTAAAATGTACGATTATGAAATATTTAAATAAGCTATTTAGTGTACTGAATTATAATACAATATAGGAAACCAACCAATTAAATTAGACACTGTAATATATTTCAAAGGATATCTGATGCAGATCCATCCCTTTTATTTGACTATGGAAGAGAGAGAAGTAAATTTTTAAAAAATTTACTACTTTTGTGCTTTGCTGATTCATTTCTACATTTATTTGGAGTACCTAGATAAATCCAAACTAGTATTAAGATCACAAAAACATAAACCATTATATAGGTTCAGTGTTTGTGGAATAAATGTTAAAATAATATTCTGCTTTTAGTGCGACATAATTGAGTTAAAGTATAGCAATTTAGATTTGATCATGAAATCCCTCTGCCTTAGAAGTTTCTTTGATTTCATTGACCATTACGAATTCCAGGATTGGTGGGATGAGCTCTCCTTAAGGACTTTCAATTAGAGATTGGTGTTATTTGGGGACTTTCTTCTTTGGTTTGAACCCAAAAAGCATGGCAGTGACCCAAAGTTGTCATCATGAGAGATCCATTGGGAAGCCCCTATTTAAAATATTTGGATTGTGACTTTCCTTTCGCTGGACAGATGTTCCTATCAAAAAATCTCCCATATTTTATATTGGTTGACCTCTTTATTTGGGAGACTTGTTTATATTAGTCCTAAAAAATCCAACGACGAGAGGAAAAATACATTGACCTCTTGTTTCTGGCAAGAGTGGTCAGAGAAGAAAGAGAAAATTAACTTCTCCTTACCTGAAATAGTAATACTAAATTTTCGTTTTTCAATTTAAACCTTTTTATGTAGCCTTAAAGCAATTTGACACGATGAAGAAGTCTATCCATTAATTACTCTTAATTTTGTTTCCTTTTGGGTTTTGCTTCAGATTTTCAAAAATGACTCAGTAAGAGGTACAGACATACACAAAATCTAAATTGTTTCAATGGTCAGATAAAAAACTAGGTGAAGCTTTATCTCCTTTTTATAGAGGAGTATAAGTGGCTAGAATTATAACAAAGCAAATGACTTTAAAGGGCCATCAGGGAGTCACAGAGAGAAATAAGATTGTCTTTCGTTTTGATGTTACATTAATGCCAAAGAATGAACAGCCAGAAGAGACTGAGTCTAAAGTGGTAAATATATTGAGTGTTATAAAAGACCTCTATAATTTAACAGATTATTTTGATGTACAAAATGATAGTTCAGGGTCAAGAAGAAAAAGTGGCAATACTCTCCTAGAGCAATGTATCAGTTACCCTTCTATTACATTGTTTTTCCTACTTTAAAAACTGTAAGTCTTGAGACAGCCTGGGAAGGAGTTTGTATTGGAGGGGAGTCCCAAAGAAGGCTATGGCAGGGTCAAAATCACAGCTGGAGCAAGTTTAAGTACCTTGTCCCTCACTCTGTCTACTCTAGTGCAAAAATGAAATGATGGATGGTCGTACTTAGATGATCGTTAAAATACTGTTCTTGCTATTCACAAGGTAAATTTCCACTTGTATCAACTATCATCAATTCTCTATTACTCACAGTGAAAGGAAATAAATCACAGTGTAGATTGTTCCAAAATCTTTTTATTTTGGAAATTTTAATATTAAAAATGATTTGCCTTCCTGATTATGTTTAGTGTCTGCTGATGTCCAGAGGAGATAGCCAATATTTACTCTCTAGCAGGGAAAAGTTGGGCTGGGGTTAAAAAAAAAGGTATGTGCAATTTCAGAAAGTGAGGAGATCATTACAGAAAACAGAGTGTATAGTTGATTTTGATGAGCAATTTCATGCATGTTTGTGCGTGCAAATACATACAACATTTTATTAAAGAAAACGCAATATACAAGTATTAGCACTCTCTAATTACTCCTTCAAGCTTCTGTTTCAATATATCACCAGCATTCTTTTTTCACAACATAATTTTATTCAAACCACTGTCCTTCAAATGTCCTAGTTTAATTATAAAATCATGGAATCTGAATTTAATTAAGCCAGTTTCAGCTTCTTTTTAAAGACACACGCCAGAAAGCTTATGTACTTTTAAAATATAATTATTTTTCACAGTCCTGTTCATAACTTTTAAAAACATTTCAAAACCCTACAATGTTGTGTTCAAATCAATCTGCTTGTCTCAGAAAGACAAAGCAAGGAGTACAGATGAAAAGAAGCAATTGTAAACACAAATCCAAAAGGTTTTTCATTCACACACACACACACACACACACACACACACACACACGCACGCACGCAAAAATCACTGAAAATTGCAAAGGTAAAATGATTATATAATTTGCTTTTTCTAAAATTTGTTTTTAAGATAGCCAGTAAAAGTTGATATCTCAAATTTCAGAGGTCATATTGAGCAAAAGTAAACTTTATTGAAATATACAAGTATTTATCCATATGTTATTGAAAATTTTGCTTAAAATTAACTTTGATTTAGAAAATTTGCAATAGTCTTTTTAGAAATTGAAGTATATAAATGTTGACAGTCCTACAACCTAATTTATTTTATATATAGTGTATATATAAAATGCTGTCTAAAAAAAATTCAGCCATACATGCCTCTATTTTTAAGATTATATGGCTGGATACTTCCCAGACAACCATCATATAGACACTATCTCTTAAGACCCATTAGCAATAGGTGCAAATGAAAAGTCAAATTAAAACATTAATGTGAATAATTCAGCAAAATCATTTTTGCCATTTCTGTACCAATCCCTGAATGTTACCACATCCAATTTTCTATGTCGATTTCTGTCATAACTCACAGCTGTGTCTTTGAAAGCAAACCTAAGAATGAGAATTATAACACCTATAGAGAACAGTGCATTTTCTCTGAAAGCCCTATAAATTGTTCCTGAAAATCAAAGACATATTTTCCAGGAGTGATTTTCAAATCATTCAACTTGCCTATAACAAGTAGCATTTCTATAAATAAGAATGTTTTCTTCATATGAAATTAGGCTACGGTGAATAGAGAAAACCTTGGTTCCTCGTGAATCTCCTTTTCACATTTGGAAACTAATGAACCATTAAATTTCTTCAATAATTTTTTCTGCAAATGGTAATAAATTGTTCAGTTTAATTCTCGATCCTGAAAATAAATTTTAAAAAATTAGATAATTTTTACTAGAGAAAACAAGACCGAAGACTATGTTTCTAATATGCCTACAGTTCCTTGCTCGTGTATCTCAGAAATGAATATATTTCAGCATCATCAGTCAAGGATGGGGGAAAGGGAAAAGAATTGAACTTATTAGGCCTCGGGATGATGCTACACAATTAGCTAGTTTGATCAGATGGCATTTTACTCCCAATCTTCTCAATTGATCAAATTTTTCTATTATAACAGATAAAAATTCAGCTTAGCTACATTTCAATTCTAGAGTTTTTCTCCGTAAAAGGAAGTGACATCTTCCCTTACAAGTCTTACTGGTTTTGAAAATTTTCATTCTGGTTTTGAAAATTAGATGACTAAGAATTCTGGTAACTACATAACTATTGGAATAAAGATACAGAGACCCATAAATATGCAAATAATGCTCTTCCTACTTTAAAGAAGACACATTTTTCTCTTTGGTTCTTTGTGACAATACATGTTTGAGATCACCCGCTATGCAAAAGATAATCCTCCCGTGTTTCCAACTGTCTTCCTGCACTTCAACTCAATGCTTTATTTATGTTACCATTATCTCTGATATGTCACAATACTGCACAGACCCGATGCTGAATTTTAAGGGTCTGATATTATAGTTAAATAAAGAGAATAGAATATATTTTATAGAAGTACTAAGTTATGGAGAGGATACAAGAAATTAAACTCAAAAAATTTCAACTTTTTTGTAAAATAAATAAATAAATCTTCCATTTGACGACATGCAAATAGATTTGCAACCTATTTGAGGAGCAGATATTTGGAGAGATAGCAAAACAAGCAGACACTTTATACATATTTATATATACATATACTATATACAGACATACTACAGAAACATAAAGGATAAGCTGGATTCTGGGGCTCATCCCTCAATCTATCTAGTCTATGGAACCCATGGCTAGTGACAGTGCTGACATAACTGTTAACTTGACTAAGGCACATCAGCTGCTTGGGCCCAGTGGTGACGGAAACAGAAAGTCCTTTACAGAAACTCAGAGAATGTACGGGGATTAGAATTGAAAAAATCCTCAAAAAATCCTTGGATCCATCCGTCTGTCCTTGACTGAACTAAACATTAAGCTCTTTTCAACAACTGATAAAATGGAATTCGAAGTCAGTAAGTAGCATTAGAGATAGGTATGATTATTTGGATTGAAAGCATCCTTGTTTTGCAATCTTTGCCCCATCTCATGACGGACTTCTAAGAGAATGTTAAGTCTATGCCTATTGAAAATGTCAGGCGATTCCGAAGGAAAAGAAAAGGGGAATGACTGTGGTCATGTAAGCGTGGAGGTATGTGACATGTGTGAGAACGTGCCAAGCATATGTATGCATGTAATGTGTATGCATATGTATAGTTTCTCATTCCCCTTGAGACCTTTAAAAAATTTCTATGATCTCAGACTTTGTATTCCTTTGAGAAGATAGCTCAAATGTTTGACATTTCAAAGCCCAGAAAGTATTCTGGAACTGCAAAACCAGCAAAACTGTCCCATGAGAGGGCAGTAGGGGGCCAAGCGCAGGCCAAGTCATCCCTTGCTGTCCATCCAGACTGGTCCTCCTTGCCAACCTTCACCCGGCCGCCTGCGCTGGGGACAAGGGCAGTGGAGGACACCGAGAGTGCACAGAGCGGCTGCGGCTGGCTCCTTTGATGAAACAAGGAAACCCGGGGTCTGGGGGGCCAGGAGCTGCCTTCAAGGTTTGACAGCCGTGCAGCGCGAAGTGCGTGTGCTGTTTGGCAAACTGGGTTTCGATTTTGGCTTCCTACTAAAGCAGCGGAAGGGGGAGCTGTCGTGGTTGCCAGTGCCCACAGAGCCCCCTCTCCTGGCTGCTGTGCGCCAGCCACTGCTGGTGCAGAGTGCGCGCGCTCCTCTGTGTGTCTGCTGCTCGCATGCGACTGTCAGTCTATCCTGTCTGTGTGACAGAGACAGAAACGCCCGCGGAAAGTTCTGTCTCGCAAAAAAATGCCTCCAGCGTCTTACTTGCTTTGTCGCCTGCACTCTGGTCGACCGCGCCTATGATGCTGTCATTGTCACTTCATTATTTCACTTTCTCCCGTATGATTGATTTACTTAGAATTCTACAGGAGTGAGACAGGAGGGCGTCTTGAAGCTTTCTGCGATCCTACCTTCTTCGAAGGGAGAAAGCGGCCGGGAGGGAAGGCGACCCTAAGGAGCGGTAACGCCACTCCAGATGGCGAACGTAGTGGCTAGGGCCCCGGACTCAGACTGCTGGGACTGGAATCTCGCTTTGCCACTTAAACTAGCTAAGTGCCTTAGGCAAATTAGCTTCTGCTTCGTGCCTCCATTTTTTCATCTGCAGAATGGGGACAGTAGCAGCGCTTAGCTCATTGGCTTGTGACGATTAAGCACACATAAAACTCTTAGAATAGTGCCAGTTGCTACGTGTTAGCTATTAGCATCGCCCTCTGCGCCGCAGTATTAAGTTTGGGAAAGGACCCTTCTGGCCACGTTGTCCATAGACACGCCGCACCGCGTCTCCGTACACGCCCATGACCCCAAGCAAAGGTGAGACACAACCCCAGTCCACTCGCTCCACGTCCTCCAGCACCAGCCGCCACCCAGCCACCTCCGCCCTCGCGGACCTGCGCCGGTGTCCCCTCCCCGGCTGTTGTGCACGCCACACCTGGGGTCGCCCGCTGGAAGGTCAAGGGACGCGGAGGCAAACTCCGCGCTCCAGAGCGCCGCTCCCTCCCTCTGCTGGATGAAGAGTGTATTCGGGGTGTTTTCCTACCTGCCCCAGGTTTTTGCCCTTCTTACTGCCGCCGAAAGCCAGTCCTTGGTATGTGCCCGCAGATCGATTGGCGGCCTGTGCAGGCGTCTCCCCGCCCAGAGAGGACTTGATGGAGTTGAGTTTGGCCCGCGAGCTGCCGAGCTGTGAGCTCTCCACCACCAGCACGGCGGCCAGTAAGAGCAGGCAGCGGGACGAGTCCTTGCCCCGCATCCACGCGGCCATCTCCCGGCGAGGCTTCCCCGGGGAGGCGCCAAGCCCGGAGGGGTACCGATGCAGGGGGAGGGAGGACCCCAGTACTGGGCCCCTCACTTGGGGCGCGGAGGCTCGCGGACTCTGTCCCCCCAACCCCACTCGGCTTCGGGGGCCCGGCACCGTGTGAACTCAGTCTCACGCCTCCAACCAGGAGCGAGCGCGACCCAAGGAAGACCCGGTTCTCCACCCGAGCAGGAAGTTCTGTAGTAACTGGAAGCAATCAAAGGCGAGGCGCCTTCTCGCCAAGGAGGCGTGCCCCGAGGTGCAAGACGACCCGGCCCCGCCGACCGCGCGGTTTCCGCTGCTCCTCGTCCCGCACCTCCGCGGTCCAGCCTGGGTCCCCGCGGTCCAATGCGCCTCCCTGCTCGGGCGGTGCACGCTCGTTCCTTCTCCTTCGGCCGCAGTTACTCTTCTCTTCTCTTTTCCTTTCCTACCCTTTCAGTCTCAACCTTTGCGGGACCCGAGGCCAGCAGGCGCTGGGATGGGGAGGGAGGAAGCGCGCTCGGACCGGCCCCTCGGGGTCTGAGCAGCCGCGCTGCCCCCACGCGCTCGCGCACGGTGGCCCCGAAGCGTGTTTCTCCGCCTGCGCCGGAGCGCTGCCGCGGTGCCCGGAGCTGCCCCGGACTCGGCGCCGGCGCCCTCTTCGAGTCTGCTCTCTCACCGCAGCCCCCCTTGCTTTTTATAGCTTCCCATAGTGGGGTTCTTTCCCTCCGCCCCCAATTCAAGAGTGACAAAGAGTGAAAACGTTTCTCTCACCACCCCCACGTTCCCGCCTCCCTCTTCTCCTTCTCCCCGGGCTTCCCCTCCTGCTGCTGCTCTCTCCCTCCCATCCTACTCCACCCCTCAGCAACTGAGAACAGGGAGTCACCTCCAGAGGGACAGGAGGGTGCCTCATGCTCACAACCGCTCCAGCGGGTGGAAGGATCTGCGCGAGCCTCACGGAGCGCCCACGTGGACGTGCACCGAGCCGGGCGCCGCTGCGCTTCGGGACCCCAGCACCCTTCCCTGGGCTCCCCACTCGTCTGCGGCCCCTGACGCCGAGGAGGCTGGGACACCCCGCAGACGACCACGGGGCGTTAACACCGCCGTACCGGCTCGCTCACGCTGGGTGTCAGCCTGGGCCCCCCTCCCAGTGCATGTGTGAGGCTGGCGCTGTGTTAGTGAGCCTGGGGGTACCCAATCGACCTGGATGGGGGTTTTGGAACCGGGGAGAAGAGAACCAGAGAAAGGTTGGAAAGATGCTCCCATCCTCCCTCCTGGGAGGCGTTTAGGAGTTTCTAGGCTCCATAGTCTCCGCCCTCCTGCCCCCCACCCCACCACTCCCACGGCCAATGGCCCTGTCTCTGCGGGGCTGGGAGGAATGAGGTGCTCCTGGTGACTCTCCAAAGGTTTGAATCTCACGGCTCCACTGGGCATCTTTACCGTGCCGGGCAACTGCCCCCTTGGCATGATCGGGGCAGGGGAGCCTTGGAGTCCTGCCTTCCTTGGCTTTCTGCCTCCCAGACCCTGGGAATTCCACGGGAAGCCTTTCCTGCTAGAACCCGAGGCTCCCCAAGTCCGGTGCGCTCCTGCAAAGGTCCAAGGAGGCTCCAAGACCAAGAGGGGTTGGGGCACGCGGGCGCGTGGGGCGCGTGGGGGCGCCAGTGACAGCAGCCGGGCGAGGCCCCGAAGTCAGCAGGGGACAAGTCGTCCCAGCAGGCTCCGGGCTTGGGAAGGTTTAAGTGTCAGGCGGCGACGCTTCCAAAGCAATGCGAGGAGTTGTTGGGAAGTCGGTGGCATTTCTCCTTCTCGACCTTTAACGCCTGCACTCAGAGAAACTGAGGCGATGCAGTACAATCTGGCGGCTCACTGCTAGGGGAAAAGGCTGCTCTCTCGAGCTGCACGCTAGAATTTTCGTACCTGAGTTCCTCCGCTCTCACACCTAATCCACCAGCGGGCACAGGAGTCTGCGTTCAACCTGTCTCTAAATGGAATGTTCGTGACTCCTTTCTTTCCCCCACAAAGGACTGCGTTCTGAACTGTGAATTTCTAGCTGGGTTCTTCCTCTTCCAGACAGTCCCAGCTTTGCCTATTTCGCTGCTCCAATCTGGGAGTCTGTCTGCAGTGGAATTCTTAATTTTCAGAAAGTTGTTTTTTTTTTAAATACACAGATTAAAGGGAATTAAAACTTGAGGAACCCTCTGGCATAGTTTTTTATCTTTAGATTGCCTTGTGCTTCCTTAGGGTAGAAATTTTCACATTAAAAAAAAGTTTCCCCCCCCCCCACACACACACTTTTTATAAATATGCTCAGGAATGCATTTGCAAGGACAAAGTGGAGCATTCCAGGCACTAGTGGAGGGCAAGAAAACTGACCCTTACTCTATAAATAAAAACGTGGGATTCAGAACTTAGACTTTGCAAAAGGGTGTATTTTTTTTCCCTTCTGATTAGCCACCTAGAACACATCAGAGAAATGGAGAAATTTAAGAGTCTACCGGTCCAGACATTTTTCAAGGGTATTTTAGAACAAAAGAAAAAAACAAAAGAAAGCTAACTGCAGCAAGAAATCACTCTGTATCCCCTTGAAGGGTGTGGACATCCACCATCTGCTGAAGAACAAACTCAGACCAAGAGAAAATTTGAAATACAGAGTCTGACAGAAGTAATGCCCTTGTTCAAGTGGTATAAATCAGTGAAATGGAATCATTTCTCCTGCTAGACATTTTAAGATTGTTAGTATAGTGAAACCCTGATGCCATATCTTACTAAGTAGTTGTAAATATTTGAGTTAGACAAATGACATGGAGGGAGACAGACAATCTCTGCTCTCTGGGGCATTATTTGTGCTGAACCCTGTACTTTGCCTCTTTCTGTCAGTTCCTTCTTCCTTTACCTCCAACCAAAATAAGGTCCCACCTAACTCTTGTGATAAGTACTGCCAAAAAGAAAAGTCACATCAAGCTCAGTGTATTTACTCTCAAGAGACCCCTCAGCTCGGGATATCATAATAGGTTATCTCAAAGGCTTACACAAAACCCTGCAAGCTCCAAAAGCAAACTTGTACAAATACACTTAAAAATCAAAATTCCAATGAAATTTACTTGCATACATATTCTCCTCTATACACTGGGGGTGCCAAAAAGGTATATACACATTTTAAGAGATGTTATCTATGTATTACATACATACTGATGGGAACCACTTGAGCACCTCTTGTCATGGCAGACATCAAACGTGACTTGTGTTCATCTTTCTTAAAATGTGTATTTTTTGGCACTCTCTGTATAAAACAAAATCACACTATGAAATCAAAGGCTGAAACATATAGGACTATACCTTAGGCTGAAAAGGAGGTAAAAACAAATTGTACTCATGATTCCAAAGCTCTTTGTAAAATTGTGTAACAGACCAAAACAGACACATACCACCCATAGGTAGACAAGTAGACAAGCACACACAAACTCAACTAACTGCAAATAAACATCTTTGGATTACTATCATAATGTCACATGTTTTCTTGTGTGTGCTTTCATGTCTATGAAGAGATGACCTCCGTATTTAATTGAAAAAATATTTTATACCTCTTGCAAGAACATCATTAGGGAGCAAATATATAAAAATTGACACCGTACAGAAGTAGAACAGTGTCCTCTTGTCCAAGAGAAAGTAACACTGTAGATACTTTGTCCTTCAGCCATCCTTCCCTCGTACTCTGCTGCTCCAGTGGTCATTTTGGTTCCTAGAAAAACCACAATTGTCTCAGCAATTTGTTTCTGAATCCTGGTTTCCTTCTGAATGCTTAGCCCCGAGGTGAGCAGAATGTACACTATCCTCATGTCCATACTCTTGTTTTTCTTCCCATTTTCTCTCTCCCTGCATTAGTGACCACTTATGACAGTCCTTAGCAGTTGTTCATACATTCACTGCATATTTATTAAGTTTAGGGCCTTGAGGGGACAAAGGTGAATCAGTCATGTCCTTGGCCATGGAGAAGCTTGCAGTCCACCGTCAAGGCCATGTCTCACTGGAATCTGTTGTTTGCCCTTCTCAGGAGTTGCTGGTATGAGCCTTCTTCTAGACTCATCTGCAATTGAATTCTACCAATCTCAGTCTCTACCAGATAGCTGAAATTTCTGAACTGGATTGCATTCATGTGACTTTGGGAATATAAAAATTTAGAGGTGACTCCCAGAGTCTTTCCTTTCCTCGTAAGTTACCTGTATATTTTAATAGTGTACTGGGAGACAATACTTCTCCATCTTTAGCTGACCCACAGAGACACTAGCTGTAGTCCTTTAGGTCAGAAAGAACCGAGATATAGGACCATGGCAATCTTGGGAAGGGAAATTACTTTTTAGTAGTTCATACAGGACCCCAAATCATCTTGTCTACACATGATGGACGTGAAAGACCTTCATTGTGTTGAATGTTAAAAGATTTGGGAAATATGTTTATTTAGATTTTTTTCTTTCTATCGTAAACCAGGCTATCTGGTTCTTTGTTCTAGCAGGACTCACATTTTGGATTTTATCACATGAGAGTTTTGTTTCTCACTTTGCCTGAGGAACAATAGTACCATGTGTGGCTGTCAATTACATTTTAAATAATTTGGAATAAATGTAAGCACTGGGATTGTGAACACTTTTGTATTTCTTGATAGGACAAATTTCCATTCCAGATATGAAAAATTGCATCCCGTATTTGATCCCTGCCATAGTATCAGCTGCTCACTCACTCCTGCCTTGATCTTACAGACAACAGGACCAGCTAATGAGATAAAGTTTCATCATCACACTTGAGGCACTAGCTGAGTTTGATACGAACATGCACACGTGAAATGGTTTAAGGAAATTTTACGGTAAATCCATCAGAAACGTAATTACTTAGTCAACGGCTTGTGTTTTTATTGACTTATCAATCATTTTCTCAACACTCAGTCTGCCACCCAAATGAAGATAATTACTGAACAGATTCCCTCCTCTAGAGCCTGAACCTAACTCATAAAAAGTGTGCAAATAATATAGTCAGAAACTCAGGTAGACAAACTCCTATTAACATGTGAGTGACCTTTGGAGGAACTGAAATTAGAAACAATCCCCAAATGTTTTACACCAAATCTTACACTTTATGATACACAATTTCTGCCAGTTCTATATACTGCATATCCTTCTCCGTGGCCCATTTATTCCCAGGGCTAAGTTCTGAGAGAGGTTCATTGCAAGAAATCTCATTTTGACAAGCAACAAAACAAACAATTTGTAGATAACATGGACTAATGGCTTCCAAACTTGGTTCCTTAGATCTCCAGGGTTCTCTAGAAACCAAATGAGGAAATTGGAGCTGCTCTGATTTCCACAGGACCTCATGAGAGAGGGTCCTGCAACATGAATTTTTTTTTTTCTGTATGTGGGTAGCTTCCTGACTGAGAATCGAACCCAGGCCATAGCACTGACAGCGCCAGCGCCGAAGCCTTAAGCCACTACACCATCAGGGAACTCCGCAACATGAATTTTTAAATGCCTGTTTTTGTTATATTTTTATTTGTGGGAGAATTGTATTGCTCAGTTCATTGGTTGGTTGGTTGGTTTTAATCAACTACTAACAGCTGAGATTTGGAAACCACAGTAAGTTGGACAAATACACTATAACCTTCAACCTGCTAACCAACAACAAGATGGATTAATTTCTATGCTATTATTATTACAGATTATTTTCACAACCAACATTACCCAAATAGGAAAAGTATTGAAAATCTGGCAATTTATTCAGTCAGAAAGTAGGAAATTAGAAGTAGAAAATACTAAAAAGTAAGACAGGGTAGTTAATCCAGTCATGGTACAATGTGTTTTTTCCTGGTCAGTTAACTGCCCCTATGACTAATGAACATGAAAAAACTTTTACTGTGAAAGAAATTGTGACACAGATTAAAACATAATGATCTGGGGGGTGAATACATAAAGCAACACATAGATGATGCACTGTGGAATTGCACACCTGGAACCTATGAAATTTTTGCTGACCAATGTCACCCCAATAAGCTTAACAATAAAAAATAATAAAATAAATACAATGGGAAAAGTATTTGTAAAATATAAGGAAATAGGTTCCCACATGACAAGCATAACTAGGCATGATAATAATTTAAATTGTGTTAAGTTTATCTCCGGATGATGATTTCATAATAATCCTACCTTTTGATACTCCAGGAATAGGCTATAATGCTCAAGAACATTTGAATTATAAAAAAATCAAGATATTAAATGTCAATTGACTTAAGAGATTTTATAGGTAACTGGCTTGGAATACATTGAAAAATTAAGACAACATAATAACCCAAATCTATTGAATGCTTACTATGTGCCAGGCTTGCTGAGTACTTTACATGAATTACATGTATTATCTCTTATTTTTATCTCATAGTTTATGCCTTCAAAACAATGTTCAATATTGAAAAAAAAAATACTGAACAAAGAGTAGCTTGCATCACAGCAGGTCCTCATTTGTATTATAGATATCCGGTCATGGCAACAATGTGGAATTCACCTAGGAAAAGGAGTACTCACATCCACCAGAAGAAAATGAAAGTGCTTTTGCTTTACTGCAGCAAGGCTTAATTAACACTGATTCCTCTGAAAAAACCAAGATAAATTACATGGTAAGTGGGTAAGTACATGTACTGCAGCTTTGCCCAATATATTAATAATAAAGTTTCTTGGAAACTAAATGATCATTTAGCAGAGAACCAAAAATGGCTCTCTGCTAGAAGGATGTTGTCTTAGTCTGCTCAGGCTGCTATAACAAAATACCACAGACTGGGTGGCTGAAATAACAGAAATTTACTTTCAGTTCTGGAGGTGAGAAGTCCAAGACCAGGTGTCAGGAGAATTGGTTTCTTCTAAGGCATATCTCCTTGGTTTGCAGAGGGTCCCTTTCTCACTGTGTCATCACATGGTCATGGGAGATATGTCATGCATTTAAAAACATTATTTAAATTTTCTTATTGCCATTTTACTTCTGGTATGTGTAAGGATATTAACTCCCTCAGCTTTCTTCTGTGTGTGAATTATGGCTAAATATGAACCTGGCTGCCTGAGTCTGAATGAGATTGTCAGATTCCACTGGGGCCCTGAAAAAGCAAGCAAAGCATGGAAGCTGTTTGCCAAAAGGATAGGTCATTTCTACATTTAAAAACAGCACTTCGTTAATAAAAGATGGAAATAATAAAATACAGAAGTAGATGATACCAAAATGAAATCATGGTAGATCAAACAACAAAAAGAAAAAGGAAGCGCCAATCAAAACTAGATTGATCTAGCAATCAGCAAGTTGTTCTGTTACTAACTTAATTTGTCCATTTGTTTAATTTGATTTGTTCAATTTACTCAGTAAATTAATAGTCACTTGGACTCACAGTATCTTTAATTAATTCAAGGCAGTCCTAAATATGTGGGAGCAGAGGGAATATTTAATTTCATTGAAATTGCTCATGAAATCATTTTTTGAATTTTACATGCACTTTGACCACTAAGTTTTTAAATTATCAAGAAATGAGTTAGAATAAACTTATATCTAGTTCAGTCTTTATTGTTGTTTTTATTCCTTCTAAAATCCATTAAATGCTATTTTGATTGTTAATACCAAGATTGTTAATGCAGATTTGTATATAGCTAAGATCAAATAGTATCTCCTAGAAACAACTGTTGGTTAGCCTTATTCTCTAATACCAATGTTATATAGTTTAATAAACAAGAACACAAATTTCTTAAATCTTTTTTTAGTTTGCTTTTTAGGAATCAAACTGTATCATATAAATATGAGCTTAGCATGTAATAAAATTATTCAAATTTTGGAAACTATTGTTTTGTTCTACTTAACACTACAGCTGGCATTGGGGCCAGAGATTATGCCAACTGGGACCCAT
Source organism: Lyroderma lyra (assembly GCA_004026885.1). Lineage (NCBI taxonomy): Eukaryota > Metazoa > Chordata > Mammalia > Chiroptera > Megadermatidae > Lyroderma > Lyroderma lyra. The sequence goes on along the minus strand of PVJL010002114.1, from coordinate 14,746 downwards.
TCTAACATGAAAAGTCAAAATACATTTGTAACTTTCTAAGCATTATTTTCAAATTCATGAAATTACCTGATTTTTCCTGCTGTATGTTTTCATTATTCTAGTAGGTCAGCCATTAAAAAAGCTCATAGTTGCAAAGTTCTGATCAAAAGTTATGCTTATTACAACACTGTTCATTCTCTTTAGCAAAGTGTAGTTAAAACCTAAGACAGTTAAATGTAAGTTAACTTATACAACATCCCTCATTTGTAAAGCACTTTCTGAAGATAGCAGACTAGATCATCTGATTTACCTTCTCAGTTGCCATTTAATGTTAAAATGGCTCCAAGGAAACCACTCTAAGTAATGCCTTTGAGTAAATCCATGTATACGGAGGATGGAAATTGCAACGTATCATGATACTACTGTTTGACAAGAGAAGAGTTCTGGTCAACTGTTAGAAACATACTTTAAGAAGTCAATGATCTTACACAGTTATTATTAGTCTGCAAGACTAGGAGAGGTCCAAGTTCATGCAGCAGAGGGCAGTAACGCACATTTTTCGATGGTGAGAAAGAAAAAGAGCTAGAGATTATTACAAAGTAACCTTTCTGGAGAAAAATGTTTAAAGGCCTTTCCTATACTAGTGCTAGTGAATGGAAGAGACCTGATGAAAGAATCTGGCCGCTTCTCCTATGAAGAGGTTGGAATACTACTCAAATTTTAGATTGCCAAGATTTAAAACAAACAAAACCAGAAAGCCTTTCCTTACCCAATTACACACAAGGAGCCACCTTCCTTTGTCAAAGCCTATGCAGAGGGCATTGAAATCTACTGTAAAGATACACCCAAACCTTTCAGAAACAAAGGTAAATAAACAATGTTGCAAATGATCCAATGAATGTTCAGAATGCATTGGAAATCTCACTACCACTTTATTCTCAAACTTTCTCTACTTGAAAAAAAAAAACACAACAAAATCCAAGAAACTCAGCACTGATCTCTGCTTTAGTTCTGTGACATATCACAATGTTTGCATCTTCTTGCTCTGAGCCTTTAAAAAACTACTTCAACAAGCGGCTTCCCATCTCATTCACTCTAGACTTTACCCCTTGTTCTACTTACTACTTGCAATAAACCATCAGATAGTGATGGAAAGAGAAGTCACATTAGGTGGTGAACTTATTATACATCAAGTTGACAATGTAGAATTGTATGCCTGAAACCTATGTAATCCTTGCTAACAGATGTCACCCCAATAAGTCTAACAATAAAAATGAATTTAAAAAAAACCATCAGGTAAAGAACCTTAACAGAAGTAGGCAGTGGTTATTCAAAAAAAACCTGCAGGTTAAAATTTGAAGGTAGAGTCTGGGAATGCATGATGGCATAGTTTTTAAACTCAAGGTATACAAAACCAAGAAAAGATACTAGCATAACAAAACAAACAAAAAAGCAAATTAAAAATAAATGCAGAAAACATCTATAGTAAAATTAGGCAACAAGGTGACTGAGCAAAATCACCAGTAATCATAAGGCCCACGTAATATCAGTGTCTGTGAGAAACGATGTTGAGGGAAAGTACAGGACTCTGAGAAGAGAACCCTCTAATCTCCATCAGGTCTTCACTGAAAAGAACACAGCCAATCTGAAAGCAATAACAGCTGAAAACAATAACAGGAGGGAATGGGCTCTGCAGCCTCTAAATAAAAAAAAAAACAAAGCTTGTCAATGAGAAGAAACTGCTGGAAATAGGATCTAAATTGAGCAGGCCAGCAACAAATGGGAAAAAAAGAAAAAGTCTAGATAAAATTTAGTAAAGAGAAGAAGTAGATCTCAAAACTAAGAGACCATCTTTAAAATCACTCTACACTGTAGAGTACTGGGTTCCTGATAATGGTCATTCAAATGAGCAACAGAAATCAATCACAGCTATAAGAATTAGAAAATCAAAGTAAACATACACATGGAAATTCTAAAAAAATAGAATTTACTAAAAAAATATTTTAAAACTTAATATCCAATAATCACTAGTCTTCATATATATAAGAAAAAAAATTATTTAGAAGTTATAATGGAAGACCTCATGTCAATTGCCAAAAACCAATAATATAACTCTTAGAACTAAATGGAAGCTAAAGTGTACAAAATCTATATGAAAACAACTAATATTCCAAAAAAATAAAAAAATAGACTGAAGTAAATGCAAAGCTATGCAATATTCTTAGAGCAGAAGACTCAACATTTTAAAGATGTCAGTTATATCTGAATTAATGAATAAATTTAATGTAATCACAATGAAAATACATCATGTTTCTTTTTCCCTGAAACTGAGAATGTTGATTTAAAATTTCATCAGAGTGAATTAAAAATCTTTGGGGAAGGTAACCAAGAATATTTGGGGAAACTCTCAAAAGGAAGAGCAGTGATTGGAGTGGTTGAGACATTAAAGCCTCTTAAAAAGTCATTAATTTGTCATAGGCACATAAAGAGCAAGACCAATGTGACACAATAGAAAACTGAGCTATATACTCAATTGCATATGAACGTTTTGTGAATGACAGGACCAGCATCCCAAATGTGTGGATGATACAACCAACTTTTAAAGCCCTGGTTTTAAAAAGGTAAACCTGAATCAATTCCTCACACTCTAACAGACAAATTCCAAATGGATAAAAAAATTTTAATGTAAAGAAAAAGTAAAGAAAAAAATGCAAGGGGTAAATTTTTTAATGCTTTGAAAAATTCGATATGTAAAAGTGACAAACAACTTCAGCAGTAACGACAACAATTTTAAGGCACAACCTCCAATTATATAAACAGGTGGCCTTGGGACAAAGTGCCTTCATGAATATCAATTATAGCACTTTATATTCCTCTCAACTCTTTAAGAGAACTGAAAACATTAAAACATTGGGTCGATAAGTATCCTAAAGACCTCATGAGGAGTGCAATTCTTTTAAACTCTTCTGCAATGACATATTGGCTTCCATGCCACTATCCATATACATGTGCTTTTTGACTCATATGGGGTTACATCAGATAAACCTATATTAATTTGAAAATTCTGTAAGTCAACAATACATTTAATATATCTAACCTACCATCATTATACCTTAGCGTACCCTACCTTAAGTGTGCTCAGGGCATGATACCCAAACAATGCTGACAACTCAGTACACTGTAGAATATCAGTTGTTTTCCCTCATGATTGTGTGGTTGATGGAGCACTATGACTCACTGCCACTGCCCAGCATCATGAGAGAGAATCTTATTGCATATTACTAGACCAGGAAAACATCAATGTATATAGCTTTCCTACCATTGTATAAACTCAAAAGATAATCAAAGCATCATAAGTTGGGGATCATCTCTGTATATTTCTTACTAGGAGACATACCTAGAACAAATACGTTTTGACTTTTTTCAGGTGACATGGCATTCAATTTCAATAATACTATCCTTTTGTTGAAATAATACACATCAGACAATGTGTCCTGATTTAGCTTATGGGATAAAAATAGCATATTTTCATTGGCTCAGACCACAGGGCAGGGCATTTTATAGTTTTGGAGGGATATTGGTATTGCAGGCCCATAAGCTAGAGAAAAATAAAAGAGGATGTGCCAGAAATAGTTATATCAGAAGATAATTCCTATACAAATATCCAAAATAATGCTATTGGTATTAGAATTCACCTTTGAGGGGTAGGTTTTACAATTGAATTGAATTTTTAAGAGGAATTTTACCTGTAAGTAGATGCTTACCAAATTGGACGCCCAGATCTCCACCTCTTTTCCGAATACCCTTTCCCTGTGAACTGCCTCTCATATACAGTTCTTGCCCCTGCAGGGCAAGGTTTCTGGTGGTCATGTTGCTAAATCACCACAGGCCGCCCTGGCCACTGTAGATAGATTTGATCTCACATCTGACCCTATAAGGCCATTGAGCCCTTTCGCTCCCTTTGAAACTTGGGAATAGCACCAAAAATAATAGTCTAAGTCTATGTGTGTTCTTGAGATAAAAAGATGTAAACTCAGAATCTGTTGATAGTATTATCTGTCTTGTGAACTGGAAGGAAGGAGAGTCTTTGGTGAGAGAGATTGATGCAGTTGAGCAGAAAGAAGTAGAAATGAGTGATGGAGAGAGGGGACTTACTAGGTGATGTTAAAAATGATACATTAGGGAGTCCCCTGGTGGTCTACTGGCTAGGCTTTGGCACGCTCACTGCCGTGACCTGGGTTCGATCCCCGCTCAGGGAACAAAATAAAACAAAAAAAATGATAGATTAGCTAGATGAAGAGAGGGGAAGATTAATACATGGATGGGCAAACATATATAGAGAGGTAGAGATAGAGCAATAGAGAGAAATGAACAGCAATCACATGCAAATATCTCCAAGTTATTTAGTTAATGTGAGAAAAACACATGCAGGAAAGTATCATCTGTGTGTGTGTGTGTGTGTGTGTGTGTGCACGAACTGAACATTTCAATGGAACTCAACTCTTTTAACGTTATTTTCACTATGGGAGTGAAGAAAATGGATTGATTAAGGGTACTTTTTATCAGATATATTCCAATATTATTTAAAATTTTTATATTTGTATTTTTGTTTTATTTGTGTAAATGTGAAGATATATTTATATTCAAGTATTACTTGAGCAGGTAGAAAAACCAAATTTAAAAATTGTTAATATCTGAGAAACACTGAGCAGGAACTCAAGGTCTAAAGGGAAAAACATCTGACTTCAAAATAATTAATAAAAGATCTAAAATTCTATCCATTAAAAATTTCTACTGATTCTCAACTCTATCACTAAAAGAGACTAGTAATAGCATGTAACCTATTTTTGAATGTAATATTTTATTTCCTTTATAGACCGTTTTCTTCTGTTTACTTAGGCTAACACTAAATAAATAAAATGAATTCTCTACGTAGTCACATTCCTGGAGAAAAGAAGCCATAAATTGTGTCACTTACTGGCAGAGGCAGCACTGGGAATAAATACTCAGGACAGATTTTCTGTTTTTGTCATTTTTTCCCAAATACCTTAGCTCCAGCCGCAGGGTTTGACCCTGACAAATGTTTATGAAAGAAATGATTATAAATAAAATTAAAATTGACCATTGACAAACACAATAAAAACTGTTCTCAGATAAGTTTTATCAGCTATCGAGTTACTTCACAATGATGCAAGCAAATGAGACTGACCGTGCACACCATTTGAAATGCAACAGTACCATTGCTTTCTGTCCCATGTAAAATAGTGTGTCTGGTCAGCCTAAATCAAACCTTTTCATTTATTGAAGATTCTGATCAATAACCAAACCACGGTTGCCCAGCACATCAGTGGCAAGGCCCAAACCGAACTCCAACCTGACTTCACGTAAGCACCATTCTAACAAACGCCACTCAGGTAAGAGCCACACATTCTCCTCTCGGACGCTAGAGGGAGATTGCTAGAAGTTTCCCAGTTTCAAGCACGTTTGGAAGCAAGGCTACGTCTTTTCTTTATCATCATCCAGTCTGTGACTCCATCCAACCACATGGCAATGTCTTATCTTTAAGGTCTCCCAAGAAATCACTTTTAAGAATATTTTTCCAACAGATTTGGGTGAAACATCAATTTAAGAAATACATTTATTTATAAAATGAGATTCTAAATTCAGAAAAATTAAAAGAGGCAAAAATACCATCTAGCCAAAGTACATCATTGGTCAGACCTTGTTTGTTTAATCATCTAATCATATTTACAAATCAAAACGCATTTTTAAAAATGTAATGCTAACTTTTAGAACCTCAGAGGATACGACCAACTTGTACTAAAGTATTTGGGTAGCAAATACTGCAGAGTTAGCCTCTGTGCTCTCATCTTCCCTGCTCTCCTCCTCGCTCATTCAGCCCCAACGCAGGAGTCTCATTGCTGGTGCTAGCCCTCCAGACCACACTCACACCTGAGAACACCTTCTTCCTGCAAAGGTCAACGTGGCTCATTTCCGAGCGGTTTCAAGTCTTCGACCTCTTGTTCTCTGCCCAATCAAGTCGACCCGACTTAAAATTGCACCATTACCACCACATGGTCCTCCTTATCTCTTTTAACTTACACTTTATATTTTTCCCATGGCATTTATAAATACCTATTATTCTACATATTTTACTTATTTATTGTGTTGAGTAATGTATTATGCCCTCTACTAATATATAAGTTCAATGAGGGTGAGGATTTTAATCTATTTTTTATATCAATGGATCCTAAACACCTAAATTAATGCCTCACAGGCAGAAGGTACTAAATGCTAAAAGACTTAATTGAATTTTCTCCAATTCAAGTTAATAAAACATTATTGCTTTGTACTTGAATTTAATGACATTTTTAATCATCTGAACATCTGTTATTAAAATAAATTTTTCCTACTGGAAAATTTGCAGAGATAATAGCATTATCTTTCTTTGACATAGAGTCTTGCCCCAGAAACACTGATGGATGGCTATCGTATCTTGTCTTTCTTGTGGTTTGGCACTAGAAATCCTTTCATTTGTTTTCAGCATCTATGAATAAGAAACCCTTGTGCCATTTTTTTCCCTCTTCTCTTATGGTCATTATAATTTATCTGTATTTTTCCATTGGGGTTGAAGCAGTATAAAAGATGGCTTAGAGCAGGAATAACCATAACCAAAATTGTGAAGTTAGACCAAGTAAATCTTTGATGTAATGCCAACAAAAATCATCTACTATTCCATCTCCCTTAGACACTGCCCCTCAGAAAATTGTTTTATCACTAGCCATCAACTAATCCCTGTTAGAGCATCAACTCTGAGTGGCTTAAGATACTATTGCTTTAAGGGGATATTTTTGTTTAAAGAAAACTGAAAACTCCCAGACCCATGAGACCCAAAAAAGTACATCTCTGTGCCAGGTAGTGGGAAAGAACATTTGGAAAAAAGAGGACATCTCTAGACACTCTTTGAATCATATCTCATAAAAAGGTTTGAGCTTATAACACTATCACTGGCTGAATGATTTTTTAACTGGTGGATCACTTTTGAAAGATAATGGACTATCGGCACTTAGGAATGTGTACGTCAATAGGCCATAACTGACAGCAACAAAACTGTAACAATTGTGGTTGACAAGGGAAGTCAAAATGCATACTTTTCGGTAAAGTATTGGTGAAATACAGGGAATATTTTTGCTAATGCCTCCCAGTACCATCTGTCCTTCTTATAGTAAAAGCATCTTGGTTTTCCTTTGGGAAAATATCCACTGTCCTTCCCCCCTTCTTAATTCATGTAATTTCCATGGTGGACCCAGGCCTAGCAACTCAGGGTCTTCTATCCCTGGCCACAAAAGTTAATTCTTAGCAGCAGGGTCAGACAGTTGCTGGAGACATGCAGAATGAGGTTTCCTATTGACAAGATTTCTAGATTTCTTAACGGGCAGGATGTGAGGTAGGAGAACACTTACCTGAGAAGAAAAGACTCTGCAGGGGAAAGCAGAGTCAAGAGACAAAGAGAAAAATACTACGAGTTGTGGTGTGAGCCAGACCTGAAATCTAATATTTAAAAAATATTATTATGAGAGGCAATAAATTTATCTTTTTATCTAAGCCAGTTTAAAATTGGGGTTTTCGTCGCTTAAAATATGAGTTCTAATACATAAAAATATACTGAGTTTGAAATAAATAAGAGCACAACTTGGAAAAATACTGGTCTAGAAACTAAAAGAGGAAATTCGTTCTGTGAGTAAATAAGTGTTCAAAAAATTAAGTTCAGGCCTAACAGTGCTAGTTCAGGTTTGACTGGAAGCAAGAAGATGTTTAATAATTATTAGAGAACATGACCATCTTGTGTGACCGATATGATATGAAAAGAAGTACTTATGATTTTCTAATATGGAAATATACTTTAAGATCAAGAAGTTCTTTTTCAGATATATATATATATATATATATATATATATATATATATATGAACTCTTTTACTCTTTTGATTGCTAACACCTTTCAAGTATTATTAAATTTATAAATATCTTTTAATTTTTAAATACTTCTCAGGATTATTAGGTTGCAATGAACAAAAATTTACTCAAACTTGAAGCAGGTAGTGGAAGAAATTTGAGAGTAAGAGCCCCAGCCTCTCCCACGCAGCTGAGGGTAAAAAATGAGTGCACAGCCCTGCTGGCTCCCACGAGCCCGGGCCCGAGAGCTGGGAGCTTCTGCGCTCATGGCACTGCCTGTCTCCTGTCCCTGCCCAGGGCTGTGCTTCCGCTTCATGCTGCTGCTTCTTTCTAAAAAAACCACCATTTTTATTTTTATTTTATGACTCGTGTCTCTCTTATCTTCATAACTGGGTTTGGTGTTTCTTCGTCAAGCAAAATTTCCCTCACATCTCTTCGTAATCTTGGGACTCAGTTTTTCTTAGCTGGGTGGTTCATTCACTTTGATCATTCTAAATTCCACATTCCTGGCTAAGAGAAATCGGTTGGGTCCCTGCAGGGCCGCATCATTTGCTACATAGAAGCTGCCTAGGTCCATCGATGCCCATAGTGGATGCTCTACACGGCAGTGAGTACTTCTCAGAAGGGATGTGAGCAGAGGAGCAATAATTAATTTTTCTACTGCAGAAATTAATAAAAAATCTATCTTGATACCCATTCTTTCTCACTGGGGAAACAGGATAAATATCATAAGAGATGGCATTAAGAAATTAGTCATAATGAGTTGAGTCATTAATTCACTCTTTAAGAGTATTGTTAAATGATTTCTGTTCCATACAGAAGACTTTGGTTTGTATTAAGAGTAAGTTAAAATATAAGGATCTGAGAAGATTGATTATACATGTTTGAAATTAAACTGTCTATTATGTGTTACAAAGTTAAAATCAACTGTATTTCCTCTATAGCATTCATAGGGGTTTGGCATAAATATATTTCAGGACTCAAAAATTTTAGAAACAAAACAGACATTACAGTCATTCTGATAATTGCTTAGAGATGCGGGTTTCATGGAAAGTTCAGGGGGGAAAACGAAAAATGGAAAAACATCAATGACTAACCTGTAAGATCAATTGAAAAATTCAAAATTGTTTCTGATGTTGGACAATGGAAATAATTCTTCAAGACATCATAAAATAATTTAAAGCATATTTATATTGCTGTAGATAGTACTTATCTAAAACAAATAAATTATAACCATACAAGATTTAATGTGTCTGATTTAGTTTTAGGAAATCTTTATGACCTAATATACAAAGCAATTTGGGAGGAAACTAAAGAACAAAATTCAAACTCTCCGAGATTTGATATTTTTTCTGAAGTGTGACATATTGAAGTAATCTCTCCTAAAAGGAATACTGATGAGGCAATTGAGTAAATGATATTAATTCAGAAGACAAAAGGGGCCAGTGATGTACTGTTAAATTAATAATATAAACAATGCAAAATAGAATTACACAATACTTGTTATAATTATTAGGTTCTTACACTCCTTGGTATATCAAAGTTATAAAGGCGATTATGATAATATTTTACGAACAAAGCAAATTGGAAATTCAATTTCAGTATAAAAGTATTTTCTTATATTTAAAGATGGAAAACATTTTGAGACATGATTGTTTTAACATTTTTATTCAACCTTTTTTTATTATTTGAAGCGCACCTCTGTCTGCAGTTTTTCGTTTGCTTAATCTCCTCAATTGTGCTAAGATCACGGTATTCAGAGCCCACACTGAGAGACAGGAATTAACTCACCCCTATAATAATAACAAGTCAGAAAATTAAGAAACCTCTAAAGTAAACTTTTATCAATTCATCTCTCCAACCTATGAGGTAACTATTTAAATAAGCACTGTAAGAAACAACTCTGAATCTATTTAAATTAGAACAATCCAACTTCTGAGGAAGAGGACATATCTTTCCTAATGAGATCCACATACCATTTGTAGGATTATAAAAATGTTAGGAGTCATTCTTGTTTTAATTAATTAACAAAGTAGAAAATCACAATAAAACAATGTAGACATATCAGAACTTGATAATAGTGGTCACTTCAACAAGATAATAGGATTTCAAATGACTGAGTAACTTAATCCAGCTTTTGGAGGGGTCACAAAATGCTTCCAAGTAGGGATGATGTTTGAACTGAGGTTTAGGACGTGAGTAGGGACTAGTGAGCAGGAAGGTGGTGACAGAGGCCACAGGAACAACAAAGATGTTGAGCTGCGAACATGCACGTTGGAACTTAACAGATAGCCACGATTCTAGAATGGCTGGAGCACAGAATCTACTGGGGACCAACGAGAGGAGGCTGGAAAAGCTGCAATGCCAGGAAAGCTGTCCCTCAGGTATGGACAAAGAGGCCCATTGCCCTATTTTATAGTTTCAGGTATGTCTAGTTATGTTCCTCGAAAAGTTTTATCTCCTGGAAGCGGAACAACTCCAAGAATATAATCTGTCCTTGATAAAATGTACTCTTCATTAAATATTAAAAGGGAATTTTTAATGTTGACTATGTGCTCACCTGCCCAGCACTGCTACTGACCAAGCCTTCCCAGGGCGTGGGTGTGGGTGTGCCTCGTGGCTTTGCCATACTCAGTGCCTAACACCAGGCAGTACACTAAGATGCTAAATGAATGTTTCATGAATGAAAAAAGAACCACTAAGCAGTAACTAAACAGTGGGACAGAATGTGTCATTATAGAAGTTAATAAACACATCCAACAGGAAAACATTCATCAGGAAAGGCAAAACAGTCAGGAAACAATTCACCAAGAGCTTCAAGCTGCATGTGAAACAGAAACAATTCAAGAATGTAGAGCCTAAAGAACAGAATGCCAGCAATACTAACTTTTACACGCAGAAAATATATACTTATGATAAACTCTTTCAAAATCGTGACTCAGCCAGATAGTTATCACTGATTCCTTGTTTTGAAAATGGCCATGCAGACACGTTTTTAAATGTGTTAACTAAAAGTGATAGGAATAACTAAAGAACCCAACAACTCAGTTCAGTGAGTAATTGCCACATGTATATTCAAACATCAGCCCCCGGTACAAGGGTGGTTACAGCACTGTCTTTACCCTTAAGCAGCCCACGGTCTCAGTAGGGAGGCAGGTTGTTGCAAAGAAACGTTACGGTAGTTATAGTAAAGTGAGAGATGAACAGTATGTGCAAGGCGTAGAGATAGCCCAGAAAATTAATAATTATGAGTAATTACTCCTATAAAGATTTGAGGGGGGGGGGATGTGTGGAAAAAAGGTTGCCCAGGGGAGGGGAATTCTGAGCGAACATTTTGACCAGAAATTCTCTTTCCCCGGCTTCCCTCTGTATTCCTGGGGAGACAATGCTTGCTTGGAAAAATGAAAAGAGACCATCACAGCGGGGTTTGATTTTACTCCTTGGCAAGAAATAAAGAAGAAGGACAAGCAGCCAGAAATCATGGTAGAGGAGGAGGGCCAGAACTTAAACAATCATAATAACCAAAGAGGAAGGCTTTTAAATCAGTTTTAAATTGAATTTACAATCATTGTAAAGCAATATTTTCCTCCATATCTTCCAAAAGGATCTAAATCTGCCAAATACCATCCACAAATTTATCCTGCACATTTGTTTCTAGTAGAGTAAAATCTGCTTATATAAGCTGTCCCACTTTTGATAGACGGACAGGGACAAGACTTGGATGCCTTTAATACTCAAAATTTATTTCAGAATCAAAGATTTATCACATGTTCTCCTAACTGTGTGCCTAAGATAGCCTTGAGGATAAAATATTTAAATTGATTAATTATTTCTCTATCTGATTAAGCTTCTAACTACACTAGAAAAACCTGTAAGACCGTAGAGCAAATTCAAGTAAATCTTTTTACTGGTTATCTGCATGACGATGCAAAGAAAAGGAAATGTGGTACTCACTGGAGTAATGGATAATAAGGAAAAAGTCATTTTGGGATAGTATCATTATCACAATAGTTCAAGAAAATACAGATTCAGGTGTGAGTATCTTTGATTTCAAGCTATCATGTATGGAGTGCCCAGTATGTGCCAGGCCTTTCATTAAGGGCTGTGTGTACATTTTTTCATTTAGTCTTTATCACATCCCCGCAGGTCAATGATACTATATCCAATTTACAGACAAGGTGGGAGAGGAAGCAGGGAAAGCTAAATATAAGGTGATGGAAAGAGAAGTCACATTAGGTGGTGAACTTAGACAAGCATGAGTTTTGAACTCCAGACTTACTTGTCTTCAGAAGTTTCACAAAAGTATAGAATTAAATTTAATGAGCACGGGAGAAAGAAAATATGGGGAATTTGCAGGTAGATTAAACAGTCCCTAAAGCAAGATGGCCAAGGAATTTGAACTGTAAGTTTTGCCATATTTACACCCAAGAAGACAGCAAGCACTCACCTGCAACTATAGACAGTCTGCCCTGCGCCCTGCCCTCCTCGCCACTTTGTTTGACTTTCCTGATTTTCAAAATTCCTGTGTGAGTCAAGTCAGGTACCAGTCCTTGGACTGAGGACTCCCCAGGATTTTGAATATGAGGAATTCAGCTATGCATGTGGATCACACGTAAAGAGTTCATACACAGCATGGTGTGAACTTCCCAGCTTCACCTGTGCAAGTACAAATACTTGACCTTTTCAACCTACAGGAAAAAAGCATGCCATGAATAATGGAAACACTTTTCTCCCTGCTATTTTTAAGGATTCCAAGGAAATCCATAAAACAGCTTTCTTCCTCTCAAGAAAAGAGGAAAGCTAGTACGTTTATTTTTACAGACTAGCTCTTATCCAAATACCTATCATAAATTTGTCACTGTTTCCCTAAAACAACTCCAAATTTCCCAAAATAGAGAAGACAGTTTTATTTGCTATCCTTCATGTACTTTCACTGTCAGCATCAAGTCCCCATGGTGCTGGTGTGAAAGCATGGCTTCTGTGACCACATTGTATTACAATGATTGCTCAAACTTCCAGAATTTCATGGACTGGAACTTGACATTGGTTGGTCCCTGTTATTACATTCTTAATTTTATAGGGAGATAAATGTTTTTGCATAAGAGAAAGAATCTCACAATAGACAGTAGATTCAGTCAGTTTCAGCTGCTGTAAAAAAAATTACTATGGACTGAGTAGCTTAAAAACAACATTTATTTTGCATGATTCTGGAGGCTAGAAGTTGAAGATCAGGGAGTCAGTGTGGTCAAGTTCTTGATGAGGGCTACTCTCTCTGTTATATCTTCACATGGCCTTTTCTTGGTATACGTGCATGCACGCCCATGTGTGTGCACACACACAAATTTTATATCTTTTCTGCTTTTTATAAAGGCACTAACCCTACACAAATCCTGCACCCTCATGATCTAATAATCTCCCAAAGGCCCCACCTCCAAATACTGTCAAATGGGGCACTAGGGTTTTAACCTACGAGTTTTGGAGACACACAAACATTCAGGTAAAAACAGCTAAGAAAATAGGCCTTTTAAAATTTTATTTTCTGGAGGTGAATGGGGTGGTGAATACAAATGGAAGTGACATGAGTAATATATATTCCCAGTGTTTCCTTTTCTGTCTCAGATTCTAACCCAGGAGCAGCTCTGGGTACTTCTCCTGAGAATTAGAGTGACTAGACTTCCGTGATGTCAATGCCCCTTCTCAGCACAATTGGGTATATAAATGCTCCTGCTCCTACACAAAGCTAAGTGGGAGAGTATGATTGACTCTTGAGTTGTTACTCTAACTATGCAGATCTAGAATGTCAAGTGTTTGTGACATTCTAGATCTGCATAATTAGAGAAACAACTAACTAGGCTGCCCTAGTTCATGACCCGGGCTCCAATACTCCACAGAGCTTCCACCTAACATAACATCCATGAATTCCAACAAATTCATCAGAAGAAAGTGTGTTCTTAGTGGTTTCACCTCCTGCTTTGGTGTGCCCTTTATCTGCTTATTACTTCTAAGATCAATTCAGAGATGCAGGGGCTGCAGTATTATGGGTTCAATGACTTTATTTAGGGCAGTATTTGCCAATACTGAGCTGAGTACTTCCTGAGAATAGGGTGGGGTAGGGTTACCTCTCTAACTGCCACCCACCGGGAGAGACCTAGAATGCTGGCTACCTCGTGTTATCCTTACCTATTCACTTTACAATGTATTAGTAATCCTGGGGCATTTGCAATAGATAAATGCCAATACTCGTTTTTCAACTTCCAAGGTAAGAAAATTATAGTATCCTATACAGAGTTGATAGCATAGGTACGCATCAAAATCTCACAATCATACTTTCATGAAATAGATAAAAGAATTATCAGATTTATATGGAACCATAAAAGATCTTGAATTGCCAAAGCAATACTACATAAAAAGAATAAGGCTGGTGGCATTACACTCCCTGATTTCAATTTATATTACAAAGCATCAATAGTCAAAACAGCTTGGTATTGGCAGAAAAACAGACATATAGACCAATGGAACAGAACTGAAAACCCAGAAATAAATCCACAAATTTATGGACAAATAATTTTCAATAAAGGAGCAAAAAGCATACAATGGGGAAAAGACAGCCTCTTTAGTAGGTGGTGCTGGGAAAACTGGAAAAACATATACAAAAGAATGAACCTGAGCTGTGAACTCTCTCCATATACAAAAATTAACTCAAAATGGATTAAAGACCTTCATATCAGACCTGCAACAATAAACTGTATAGAAGAAGACATTGGTACTAAACTTATAGACCTAGGACTCAAGGAAGACTTCATGAACCTGAC